>JANHGB010015842.1:0-19767 GCA_026283785.1 Coracopsis vasa | reverse complement strand
AAGAATTGGGGAAGACCAAGAGCATTATTCCAGTTTTGATGGATTCAGTTCTGCAGGGGAGTCACATAAAGCATATTTATATCCATTTCCACTTAACCTCATACACTATTGATACAGTATTGAACATCTGAAAATCAGTATTATGGAAACTGAAATATTCGTTTACAAAGGGTGAAGCATCCAGCTCATTTCAGTGTCTAATGCAAACAGGCTTTTTAGTTACTGTGAAGTATTATTTTGCAAACCTCCAGTCACAAATGTTCCAAATCCCTATGGAAGGAGCTGTTGTAATCAATTAATAGTGTGACTAATAGTCTTTTCATTGATCAGAATGTAGTAAATACCTCACCTACATACTGCCCTGGGACCTGGGCAAAACTCACTTAAAATTGGGGACTTTATAGGCTTCAGGCACTTTGGATAATCCTGGTTTTCCAATGTTGAAGTGTAGGAGCAATATGTGAGCAATTGACCCTTGTGTTGGTTTGCAAATACATGTTTCTGCTCGGTTCTCATTAGCTGAAAAATCTTATTGTATCTGTGGATTTTTTTGCTAACAAAAATGAAATAGAATTCACAATTTGACTGTGGTACCACATGGACTTGACAAAAGTTATTTCTCTTGTCTTTCTGTAGAAAGGATTGAGGATTTCTTAAGGATAAAATAAATATATCTCGCATGATGCTGATGTCAGTCATGGGGCAGTCTGATGTTTCTCTTTGACTCCTGGCTTACCATCTTCATTAACTCCATATTTTAGTGTTATAATTTCATGTTGACTCCAGGGAGTCTCAAAAACCAAGACAGTATTGTTTCTATTTATTGTATTTCACATAAAGTCATAAACATTTTGCTTTATGTAAATCAATATTCACTTACGGTAGGGAATTACATAGAAGCAGCTGAATGCAGCTGTCAGACAGAATTAGGTAATTTTACTCTGAACATTATTTACCATATAATAGAAAAATTATTCAGTGATGATTTGTTAGTATAGAACAGATTGTTATTATTCATACAGAAAGGAGTATTACAGAGGAAAACCAACATTTGCAGTTAGTGATACTCTCCACGTGCTTTTCTCTCAAATGCTGTTGTAATCCATTAGTAATACTGGCAATTGGCTTTATTTTGTGTAGTATTTAGAGCCCCAAAAGGCTTCCAATTAAAAAAGGAACAATCATGTAAATTTGAAAGTCAAGACAAAGGCCAAAATTCATGAGATTAGGCCCAAACCAACTCTTTTAAAGTCCCGTATTCAGTTCTTACTCCATTTCCTGACTCCATCTTCAGAAAACAGCTTGTGCCATCTGGAATGTAGGGGAATTCAGTAGGATGGCTGTGTCTGCTGCTTCTCAAATAGAAGCTTTGGGGGAGGGTGTTGAGGTTTTGTTTATTGATTTGTTTTCCTCACAATGATGACTGTTCAATGTTTTGCCATAGCTTTGCAGAGGATCCCAGTGCTGCTTTGGTAGGTGTATGCAGAAAGGGGTGTGTGAATATAATGAAAGAAAAGAGTGAGACTTGACAGTTCCAGCAGGGAGGTTTTGAAATCACATTGGGAGTGTTTACATAACTGCTGAAAAGAGCCTTTTTCCCTGTACCTGTTTACACTCTTTACTTTGGAAATTCTTGAAGCAATCAGACCTTGGAGAGCCCTTACCAAGCCCTTGATTGCTGAGGAGCAAAGCCCTGGTAGTGAATCATGGAGAAAACATTCCATAACAAACTGGGCTCTTAATGAGGGTCACTCCTGCCTTTGCAGTGGCTACAAGGAAGGGGACAGGGGGGAGAAATGCTGTTATATTGTGCAACTGTTGGAGAGACACAATAGTGGAGGGGAGAGGCAGACACCGGCCCTTTGTGTGCAAATTTCCCACCAGAGCTGAGCAACTTCTTTTTATGATGATTTTTTTTTCCAATTTAATGAAGTGGTTTGGAGTCCAGCTCTGGCCTAACAGGCACTTCTTCATGAATGAAAGATTTGTCTCTGGCAGCGAGGCAAAGCTCGGAACAATGTCAACAGCAATTACCACAGCTCCGGCTGCTTTAACAGCTCCCAGGAGCGGGAGGCTGCGGGGAGGGAGGGCAGTGCAGTGTGTCAGCCTGGCAGAGGGGTTTGGGGGATTGTCTTTGCCTGTCTTCCAGCAAACTTGTCATCCCTGCACCCAAGAGTTCAACCAAAGCTCGGCCTCTCGTGGCAAGGATTTGTCTAAAGATGCTGAAGCAGTCAGGGAGCTTTCTGGCAAATGGAACACTGGTTGATACGAGCTGTAGGGATATGTGGTATAAGAACAAGTGATGTTTGTATGGGGATGCAATCAGTTATCCCAGAAGAAGTGAAAGTAAATTTACTTAAATTGACTGGGATGCATCGCTGAAAGTTATAGTGATCCTGTTTATGAATCCACTGGTCTTTCTTAATTTGTATTAATTTGAATGAAGTGGGGCCCTAATGAATGTTTTCTCTATATTTTGCTTTGCTTTTATGAGGTACCCATTGCTTTTCTTGTCTTTCTTTTTGGAAAAATGAACTTCCTAGCACTGAGAAGGTTTTCATTTCATAAATAGTTAAAAACAAGCATTTAACCCACGGTTTCCTGTGTTAGAGGAAAACCAGCAGCATTAATCCTTCAGCTCCCACGTGCTCTGCTGCCTGTGTCCTGAGAAAACGTTGTTGTTCAGTTGATATTCTATAGAAAACTCATGTATTTTGCTGCATATTCAGCATGAAATGGTGAAGTCAGTTGGAATTTGTGACAGCATGGTCAGTGCACAGCAGCCAGCGTGTGCTCCACTTACAAGTACACTTCACAGTGTGTACTTGCGGACACACTGTGTGGGCTAATTGAATTTAGTGTAGACATGTCCATGTAATAGCAAAAGATTAAACTTGTGACCAGTTTGACCAAGGCATTAAAAGGAAAGGGAGCACAGTTTACTAAAGTAACCATTTCTGGAGTAATTAGTTATGATTTATGATGGTATTTGAGCTCACATCTATAACTATCTCCTAATCCTTTCCAGAGTCCTTCAAAATATCATGGTCTTCTGATGAAGGATTTGCTGAGAAACTCAGAAACCATCCATGTAAGTTCTTGGTTTCTCTGCCTGCCAATGGCCATAATTACAGCTGAGTGAATAATTCAGAGCAAATAATTTGTCTGACAAATTTCTTTGCATCTCATGAAAAACCCATGAGTAGTTCACAGGCTCTTCACATTTGTTTGCTGTTCATACTTATTTATTTGCTCTGGCACAGCTTTTATTGGCTGTGTGAGTCACATGGTGGGATTTGCTCTTTTTTTGTTGTTCTGTAACATTTTTGCTTGTGTTGATTGAGCCTGGTTATACATTCATATTAAATACTGAGCAGCTGAGGTCTGTGTGTGGAGCAGCTCTTTAGAGCTTCAGCACTTACACATTCTATTTCTTAGATGCTCTTTTCAAATATACACACTTGTCTCTTCAGGTCTTTGTTACCTTCTCTGGTCTCCTCATGGTCTGCAGTGTATTCACTAAATTTCCTGTTGTTTCCATCTGGATGCTCTGTGCTGTATCTGTGTGTGTTAGTTAATGACGTTCTGCTCTGGTTCTTAGGAGCTCAACCCCAGGACTCCTCTGAATGTCCTAGAGGAACTCCACATTCTTTTTGACAGCTCCTTAAGGAAGACAGATTTAGTCTAGTATGTAATTAATGCTGGTGATTCCACCCTGATGTCTTTACTCCTGTAATGTGCATCTCTGACTGAGAAGGAGATAATGGACAATCATGTAAGAAAATCCTTGATTGTGGCTTGATTGAGCTTGTGAGAGCTCTAGACAGCTGGTGTTGTCATGGTTTCCAAGCCATTTAACATAGGACATTCTTGTGTAGATGTTAGCTAGGCATCCAGAAACTTGTGATTTGGATTATGGCTAACCCCTCTTTGAATGTCAGATCAGGTTTATCTTCATAGTAAAAAATCACAACCAGTTTTCATATTAGAAGCCATAAAGCCCATATTGCCTTCCATCAAATTTGCAAACCAGGGGACTTCTCTGTGAAGAAAGAAATTGAGCCATTCACCACAAGCAACAGATCTGCAGGTTTTAGCAATACATATGGGTAAACAATTCCCAGGCTTGTCAGCTTTTAGTCACCAGATCAATAATTAACTGCAGTTAAAAATAAGAATCCCCTTCATTACTCTGGGATCAGTAAAAGTGTGCTGAAAATTCCCAGCCTCAGTACCTCAGCCCAGGCTGAATCAGAGTCACAGACTGGGTTGGGTTGTGAGGGGCTTTAAAGCTTTTCCACAGGCCATGCAATTAAGTTTTAAAGGAACACTGCATCAGATAGATACTTGTGCTCCCTTTTCTTAACATCTTCTGGAGTGTTTAGCCATACAACTCCATCTATACAGAGATCACAAGTGCCAGAGGAGTGTCTCTCCTGCTTGCTGGGCTGTTTTAATACTGTGTTCTCTGTGGAGCAAGCATTCTGCTCCTGTGCAGGAGAATGTTGTTTCCCCAGCTGTTTTCAGGGTTTTCCTGGACATAGGTAGCACCTTGCTCTCAGGATTGCCCTTTTCAGTCCTTGGGAAAACCCAGAAATCTCTTCCTGAATCTTGAGAAACTTCATCCAAGATATTGGGGTGCTTTCAATGTCCAGCTTTAGTCTATTGGTAAGCACAGACATCAGCATAGTTCTGCAAATGATTATTTTCCAGCAGTGATTTGTTTCTTTAGGACCAGCAGAGGGAGCACAGTAATAAAAGTAATTGAATTTATGGATCTTTTCTACTTGTCTGTAGCTTAAGAATCTAAAAGTGTTCTTCAGATATGTCAGTGCTGCAAGTCCATTTTAGTGGTAAGTGAAATGTGGGGCGAGGTGGGGGAGCATATGTCCAGGAAGCAGACAAGCTAAAGTTCAAAACAAGGAATAGCCTTCCTCGTGTTCTGTAGTTGCCATTGAGAATACACAAAGAAGAATATTTTGTGCTGGAATACTGGATCATCTAATGCAGCTGCTCAAGTAATTTAGTAGCTTGTAGGATCCTTGTTAAATCATGACAGCAATGCAATTCTTACTGACTTAAACACATGCCTTACTCAGTTAATCATTTTATGTGGCTCCCAGTAGGTTCAAGGAAAATCAGATAACATGCACATCCTTTGTTGGGAGGACGTCTTTCAGTTATACATACACATAGAGCATAGTGAAGATTGAGTCTGACTGTTGCTTAATGTTTATGGACAGTTGTTGTAGCCATATCCTACTGGATCTGTTCCTCTGGTACCAAATTTTCTCTCAAACCAGTGGTCATTGCCCAACTTTGTTTTGCATTTGAGTGATGGGCACTACTGCAATGCATTGGAATTATAGTAATGAGAAAAGAATTCATAAAGCAGGAGAGTTGGTCCTCATGTGTTTCGGTTTTGCTCTAAATCTGGTTTAGTCCCTGATACTATAAGCTTTTTTTTTATATGTCCTTGTGCAGTCCCCAACAATGGGACTATGGACGTGGTTGGTAGAGCTGCTAATGGCTGTTGCCATGTTAATGTGCCATCAGCAGTGGAGCGCACTCAGTCCTGCAGAGATTCAGGATGGTTTGCAAGTGGTTATACCTTCTCCTGTTCTTCTGATGTTGTTAAATGTGATATACCCGTTCGAGGCTGCCCACAAACATCATTGTCAGCTGAGGAATGAAAGTTTCTAATGTCCCTGGGAGAACATCCATGCATGAGGAGGACTCTGGTCATGAGGATGTTGTTTAGGGCGGGTTTGATTACTCAGGTTTTCCCAGCAATGCCACTGTTGTGAAACTCAAAAGGCCATTGCAAACTCAAATCCATTACTTGGATTTTTCTCTTTTCATCTAAATCCAAAATGTGCTTAAGTGAAGATCCACAGCTCTAACTAGTTATGCTGACAAAATCACATCAGTGGGTTGGCTCAACAGTTTGAAATTCAGCATCGCTGCTGTTACCTCCTGGAACAGGCCCACTGCCATTCTCCAAGTGCACTGTAAAGCCTTCAGTTGTGATTAATGGTCAATGTGTTGATTGCTTTAATCCAGCATGTCACTTATGTGTGTCTGTAGCACCTTCTTTCTACTGTCAAGCTTGTTGGGATCTGTGTGCCTGGGATGGAGCCTGAGGCATTTGGATTTGTAGCTGTGAAGACAGGATTTGCAAATTAAAAGGCAGAATGCTAATCACTTAATGTCCTTGTTTGTTCCTTTTGAAACTTTGTGGACTAGACAGTTAATCAATTATTTGAAATGATGATTCCTGCAATGCTCACATGTGACCAGCAGCACCCTAAGAGAAGTCAGTGGCCCATCTTGTAATACGATTGTGAGTAATGTAATCATTTCATTTCTTGCACAGACTTGGCAACTCTCATATACTGGCAGTCTCTGTGCTGCTGCTTATTTTAATTGAATCAGGATTCGTAAGTAATATATTTGTGGTTTTGTCTAACTGTAGGATGTATAGTTTATTCTGGGGCATGTATTAATAAGAAGTTAAACTGAAAGAAACAGTCCATAGAACCTCTGGGGGAGGGCAGCTGTGATTTATGATCTTTGCTTTCTCTGGTTTTCTGAGAGGGATTCCTTCGCCTTCCTTTCCTAAGTTCTTTTTCCCACGTGGCTTTCTGTTTCAGGTCTTACTTAGGTTTTCTTGTGGGTTGGGAGGGCGTGAGCTGTGCACACCACAAGCCACCTTTCTGGTTTTCTTTTTAAAACCTGTATATCTATTGCTATAAACTGTAGGGACTGGCTTGTTAAGGCTGTGTGCTTTATAACTGCTTTCATTTCTCTGCGGTGCAAATAGAGAAGTCCTGTGCTGCCAAATTGTTCATGTTGGAGGTCTTCCGCCATTGATCATGTGCATTAGAACCATAGAAACATGGAATCGGTTAGTTTGGAAAAGTCCTTCAAGATCATTGACTCCAAACATTAACCAGCACTGCCAAGTCCATCACTAAAGCATGTCCCTAAGGGCAACATCCACAGGCTTTTAGATACCTCCAGGGTTGGTGACTCTACCACTTTCCTTGGCAGCCTGTTCCAGTGCTTGACACAGCCTTTTTGGTGAAGACATTTCGATACTTGATCCTTAGTCCTGGGGAACACCACTTGTGACCAGCCACCAACTGGATTGATCTCCATTCACCACAACTCTTTGGGCCTGGCCCGACAATTTTTTACTCAGCATCTTTTATGGAATCAGTTTTGATGCAGGACATAGGCTGACTTAGCCTCAGTGACATCTCCTTGCTGGATGGACCATTGTCCTTACCACTTGTTTCAGAATGATCTAAAGAAATGGGGCAAGTATGTGAACTTCTGAGCATCCTCCACTTAACCCTGGTTAAAGCAGTGCTGGTGGCAGGATTTTCTGGTCACTGTGTACACAAGCAGACAGTGAGGCAACTGTTACAGACCAGAGATCCAGTGGTTGGGAAAAATGACCAGCTGGGAAGAATGCACTGAAGCTTTTAATTCCCAGACTTCTCAGTGAGGGAGTTACGTGACTTTTTCTCCCTTCCAAATGGGGTGCAGTTTGCAGCTTTCATGTTCCCATGCAAGGTTATTATGAGACCACGTCCTTCCATCTTCAGTGTATGGTACTAGACTGAGGATTGTTACAGGAGGGCATTACAGACACTGTAAAAGGACTGTGATACTGTATCCTCCTTGTACATCCAGTCCACAGTTCACTGCTTTTGTACCACACTGTCTTGGACAAAGAGACCACATTCATATTATCAGCCCTTTGCTGAAAGAATTACCAAGAGAGGAGGCAACACCATGTGTCTTGTAGCTAAATGCATATTCCCTTATCAAGTATCCTCTTAAGAAAACCAGCAGTGATTATCCACAAGCTGGGTGCGACAGGGATTGAGGGGGACAGAGTGGCAGATGTGGGCTGCTCTGAGTCCTGTCAGGGAGGAATGATTAATGAACACCAGCTCCAGCTGAGGCTAACCTTTGGAGAGCTGAGCAGGACATCTGCAGAACTGTCACAGCTCTGACAAGGACAGAGCTGAACAACCAATTATTCCACCATCACTAAGGTGGGCTGTCAGTTTAATCCCAGCCATTCACTTAAGCAAGGACAGGGAAATTTCTCCTTTACATAGCAGCACTCTGGTGTGACCTTAACTATTTCAGTACCACTGAGGGGAACCATGGGGCAACACCATAAACACAGGAGCTCCTGCAGACTGAAGAAGGGGAGGGTAGGCAGACACTGTCTTAAAGAGTCATTGTGCAAAGGGTTGTAGCTCTCTACGGAGCTCTGAGGACATGTGGGAATTGTGATTTTAGGAAATGGTGAATACTAAATTGAATATCCTGCAGACACCCCAGTGTTGGTCACTGTTGTTGAGGATTTGTAGTGACAAGAAGCTCTGGTAGTTGCTAACATGTTCTGACCCAGCCACACTCAGCTGTGTTTGTCCCCCACAAGAATGTATAGAATTTCTAAATGTGGTCTTTTTCTGGTGGCTTCCTGGGGTTTAAGTTTCTTGTATCAGAAAACCTTTAGGCTGCGTTCATGGAAATTAATTCCTAATGAGGGTTATAAGCTCAAAAGTGAAGTATCTGGAGGTGTTCAAAAGACATGTAGATATGGCACTTGGGGACTGGGTTTGGTGGTGGACTTGGCAATTCTGTGTTAACAGTTGAACTCAATGATCTTGGAGGTCTTTTCTAACCTAAATGATTCTATGATTCTAAGATGTAAAGATGAAGCAACCCCTCTCATCAAAGAAGAGGCAAACACCGTGATGCTAAAGGACATATTGACAGAACTGTGAGCTCTATAGGGTTGAAAGTGGAGGTTAAGTCACTTCCTTGGATCTTTTGTTTCTTTGGTTTGGGTGGTACAGCACATTTGCTTTGGAGTGCCCTCCACTTTTGATCTCCTTGAAGGCCTTAAATGTCCTTTTAGCTGAAGATACAGAAAGAGTCCCCATCCTGAGATAGCTAACAGCATGAGAACAGCTTTGGCTGTGCTCTGCTCGTACCTACCTCCCGTAGATGCCCGGTTGGGTTTTTGGTTTGTGTTTCTTTTGGTTTAGTTTGGTTAACTCGGTGTTTTAGGAGCTGATCACACAATTTGTGTTTTACTCTAAAAGAATCTGCCAGAATTTGTCACTCAGTTCAGGAGCCTGTCACAGGCACCTTCGTTCTACATGGAAAACCAAAGATGTACGTGAAGCCTCGGGACACCTCTGGAGCAAAGCGCAGCATAGCCTTGTCTTGTGGCTTTTTTCCTAAGCTCTTTCTGTGCTCAGTGTACACAGAAGATGTAAAAGCCATTATGCTTCTCTCTCCAGATTTTCCCTGTAAACCTTGAATTTTGCCTTCCTTCATTAGGACATGCAGCTTGCAACCACTCTTGTCTGCATTAATGTCACCAAACGAGGACATAAAAAGAGCTGAATATTTGGAAGTAGGATTTTGCAGTAAAATAGAATAAAACTTAATCCCTTATGGTTTATTTTCTGTGTATGATTGAGAAGGTTTTATTGAAAATAGGAGAGATGATAAATCCTGTCTAAATATATTTTCAGGTATGTTGCTGTTATGCAGAAATTTTGCTAATGAACTCCCAGTTGAGGTTCAGCGTTACAGCACTGTTCTAGTTCTAGATAGCAAAGAGCTTATCTGAATGGAGATCAAATCATTTCTCCTGGAATGATATTTGCAGATTGCCTCCGGTGCATGCCAGCTGGAAAAAGAAGGAACACCTATCACTGGACCAGAAAGCAGTATTAAACAGCAAAAACTATTTGGATTTCTGATCAGGGCAGCTCTGCTGCACCAAAGGTTGAGAAAATCCCCCCAACCCCCCAAAATACAAAGACCATAATCATGCAAGTGGTTTTTTACATGGTAAATATTATCATTGTCTGAATTGCCATGTGTATATGGCATATACAGGCAGTAATCATACCCATTAAAAGAACCAGATGTGGAGGTGTGCATATATCAGCAACTTACAAAAATTCCTCACACATCATCTGTATGGCACAAAAATGTTCTTTAAGACATGGAGATGCACAAAATCTGTTCCCAGTTTCAAATGGTGTCAGTGCTGTTGTAGAAGGTGCAGTTGGGTCTGGTGTGTCAGGAGGCTGCAAGGGGAACAGGCTGGAATATTGATTTTTGATGCTGAATTGCAACCCAGAAATGTTGAAACAGCATGTATGCAAAGCAGTGCTTCCAGCTGAGGTTAAGGCCAAAGTGATTGCTCTTCCTGCTCAGAAATGGATTAAATCTGAAATTCCAGCATTAACTTCCTTTACCCTGCGAGTCTCAGCTTTTGGAATTAATCTGTTGGTTATGTTCTGTGTTGGTTGGTTTGGTTTGGGTCTTTACTGCAGCAGAACAACAGAAAACCAGCAAGAAATAACAAATGAAATGTTTGGTTTCATTTAATTTTCTAAGATTACTCATAAATTGATAGCATTGTGGAATATTATTCATTTTAGTTGTCTGAGGACAGGAGGGAGTTGACCATAGGCACATGGTCAAGGCTTCAGGGCTCTCCCTTTCTGATTTTTTGCATTAAAAAGCATCATGTAGAACTCAAAGGACAGAATAGAAACATTCTTAATGATTAGAAATACCTTGTCCACATTAATAACTCAGTTTGGAAGCACTGGTAGTAGTGCTATATAGATTGCAAAATCTGTGGCCTTTCTGGATAAATCACTTTGAAATGATTTGGACTTCCAAGCTAGAGTATACAGTGGGTTGTACTCTAGTTTGTATGTGGAATTTGGAACCAAATAATAAGGAAAACCTGATTTTAAGAAGGTAATAAATAGACTAATCTAAACCCAATTAAAGCAGCACGTCCTTACTTTTAGTGTCAGTGAGCTGGGTCACCTTACTGGGAAAAGATGCCTCTTGTATTTCCTAAGCTGCTGCAGAAGGATTCAGTGCAGTAGCAGGTTTGTGCTTTACTAAACCTGTGTTGTGCATTCAGAGAGGAGAAATGAGTAGTTAGAATTCAGCACATCCCATCATCTGGCATGTTATTAATATCGTCAAGTAGAAGTCATGCCAGCACAGCGGGCTGAAAGCTTCATCCTCCTGTTGAGAAATAGCAAACTCCTCATTTCCCTTGAAACCTGGCTTGGGGCTGGTGAATATGGATGGGGCCTGACCATTTGCAAAGAAAGTGATCAAGGAGTGATGGGTTTAAACTAAGTCAGGGGAAGTTCATGTTAGATATAAGGAAGAAGTTCTTTACTGTGAGGGTGGTGAGGACCTGGCACACGCTGCCCAAAGAAGTGACAAATGCTCCATCCCTGGCAGTGTTCAAGGTCACGTTAGACAGAGCCTTGGGTGACATGGTCTAGTGTGAGATGTCCCTGCGAACTGGATGATCTTAAGGTGCTTTCCAACCCAAATTGTTCTATGATTCACTTAATATTTTTCCTCACCACCTTCTCTTCTGTTCCAGGATGTCCTGGATGACCAAGGCAGAGTGACATGCTCACCGCAATGCCATCTGGCTTGATGGAAAGAAGGATGTTCCACCCAGTTGTGCAGTTCCCAGCATTTTACTTACCTTGACAGGGTTTAGAACTGAAGATGTTAAGAGTGAATTTGAAAAGGGTTCTTTCAGCCTAATGAAGCGTAGCTGAAGTGAAATTCTGCATGTCCGTGGAGCATGCAGAGACTGCCTGGTCCTGGGGAGAGGTTGCCTTGAGGTTGCATTTCTCCTGCCTCCTGATGGTCATCTCTATATATTGCATGGTTGCCACATGGTCTTGTGCATTTGCTGTTCATTAAGTTGCATTATTGCTTAACAATATAGATGAAGTATCCACCAAATGAAGCAAAATAATTAATTACTGAACACAATGACACCATTTAGCCCTAAATTTTCACAACTTGAAGGATTAACTAAGTATGTAATGCATCACTGAGTGATTTAACAGAGCATCATAACTCTTTTCTTTTCACCATAAATTGTAACCTGGAATTGTTTTTGTAATGGTAATTGCCTTATCTTCATAAATTCTGCAGTCTTACATAATTTAACCAGTATTGTAGCAGGATTTCCCAAGAATAAAAAAAGCAGGTGCTGTCAATGGTAATTTAAATAAGAAAAGACACGTTAAGTGGTTCTTCTTTCACTAGTAATAGAAATTAATTAGCTTTGAGCTGCTTTGGAGGCTTTACATTTTTTTGCTGTGGCCTGTTATGTTTTATAATTGTATGGAAAGTAGTTTTGATTTGATCACATTATCTGGAGTGAAGGTTCTGCAGGAAGGCAGAGGTACAGAAGGCAGATGTCAGCTGCTCTGGGTCTGGAGACAGCAGAGGATCGAGGATGTACATTGAGATCTTCCAAGTAAGTCTTTGAAGTGTTGGCACAGGTTATGCTACAGTCTGAAATACCCTGCTTGAACATTCCTTCCCATAACACTAAGAGCTAATTGAATGGTTTAAACTGCTTTAGACTGACTCTACCCTGATGTAAACTGTTGGAAAATAGAATTTATTTAGGTTAGCTCAGTGCAAAATCAGGGAGAACAGGCCTACATATGAACTTATAGCTACTGTGTCTATGCAAACATTAGCAGTGCCACACAAGTATATGCCCAAATATGTGTTGAGGGATATGTCTGCGTGAGAAGCTAGTGAAGGCCAGTAGGTACAGATTTATGCATAGTTAGTGCTGGACTTGGTCTGCTTGGCCCTGAGGTCCAGTTCAGACTTTGTGTTTTTCAGAGGGTTTTGGGTTTACTTGCTTTATGCTGGTGGCTCTGTGTCCATAACTGCTTGGAGTGCATCTTCTGATTTAGTTTCAGGTGAGGCTTGCTGTCAGTGTGGAGTTTAGGTGCCCGTATCAAGCAGAAGCTACAGGTGAGCTCTGTTGTTGTCTGTTAATTTGTGGCTCTCAGTCCACATAAACTGTTCATGAATGGTTGAAACTGTGTATTTCTTAGACTTGGAGGGTATAAAAAATGACTTAATACGTATATGTTGTTAGGGAAAACTGTAAGGGACATTCTAATTGCAATATAAGCATGTTGAAAAATCAGCTATAGTCTGCAAATGGCATCTTAATGTGAATGCATGGTTATTGTCAAAATGATTTTGATAGAATTTTTACATCATTTTTGTTTGGACCCTGTTCTTGAATGCTCTTTACTGGCTAATTGTGTTGGGTTTGTCTTTGTGAGCTTTCATTTGAAACCTGAGGTTAAATTTGGGTTGTATTTTTCTCTCCCTGGTGTGTGGCAGGAGGAGTATATAGCCCTGAGCAAAGAAAATTGAGTTAAAATAATAAACCTTGGAAGTTACTTTCTATATCCTCCCTCCTCCATTTCTGGTCTTATTATGTTGTGATCCACTAGGCAGTTCTCTGGGAGTGCTGTAGGTTTGTTCATGTGTAATTACAGACACATGGAGAATGGACCAGCTATTGTTCCCAAGTAATTCACTGGCCAGGACCCGTTGGACTTCAGGTATTGTACACTGGACATGGAACAAAAGCGCACGGAACACATCAATTGTCCTGCCTCCTCCTAATTGAGCAAGTCACGCAAGTCTGCTCCCATGAACAGAATGATTCTTCTTGAATACATCCTTTTTTCTCTTACAAGGAGCTCCTGCTGCTGTCACTGCAGCTCCTGAGGTTGCCTCAGAGGGCATCAGCTTGTCTGGCAGTGAAACTCTTTGGTCTTTGCTTCTCAGAAGTTGCTGCTGAGAAAACAAGGCTCTGTCCCCCTTTCCCACTTCTGAATGGGGCAGCACCAATTGCTTTGTTTTCCTGCCCTCTAAAACGTAACATTCAGTCCATGATCTGCTTTGCTTTATCTTTCTTCCTCTTTGCTCTTCCTGTTGGAAGAGCAGTGTAAGATAAAGGCACGTCAGCTTTTGCTTGCAGATGCAGGAACTGTGAGAGAATAAATTAAAAAGAGCACATCTTTGAAGCAGTTTTAATATGTTGGTTACTGTTCCCTCTTCCCAAAGCAGAGGTTTTTCTCCATGCAGTGACTATTAGCAGAGTGATCTTTGCCTTCTGTCTGATTGGACTAAACAGAAAGTCTTTCACCCTTTGTTTTGTCCAGTGATGAGCAGAGTATTGAAACACTGGTGTTCAACAGATTGCTTTTGAAGCTAAGGAACAGCAGTGGTGTTGAGCATCCAAGCTGACAATTGCCAAAGTTTGGCAGTTAAATAGGCTTTTTTCTTTCTTTTTTCCAGATTCTCATTAAGAATTTACAGTATTTAGAGTCTGAAGCCTTAGCTGTGTGATGCTGCAACTTCCTTTAGTACAAACACAAGAGATGGGTCATGCATGTTAAAAGGAGCTGGTCAACTCAAGGTTAAAACTCTGAGGACGTCTTTCTGCTAGAGACAACCAGTACAAGGGTAAGCCAACAAAATAGAGCTTTAGCAGGATTTAGGTGCTTTCTATACAGGCATTTTTCTGGCATTCAGGAGAGCCACAAAAGTTACTTAAGTCAGAAAGATGAATAGAAGCCACTACAACCCTAGGTAGGTATCTAAGAGGTATGCAAATAAAGCCTGGAGCAGCAGTGCCCATACTTCCCTGCGTGGGCCATCACGGAGAGCACAGAGGCTGATCTGGGATATGTCTCCTATATTCAGTTCTGTCCGTGGATTCACTGTAGACCATAACAATATTGTTGTGCTGGGAGAAGGAAGGTGCCAGAAGCAAGGGGCTGCCTCCTTCCATTGCAGCACAGACCTGATTTTCTCAGAGCCTTCATTTCAGGCTGCTTAATTTTTCTGCCAGAAGAAATTTCATTTCTCTTGTCTTAGGGCACAACTACAGACAAATTCTGAATAGAGTGATGTGAGAGAAACGTGATGTTCCAAGCTTAGGCAGCCTGTGTGAAGATCTTGCAGCGAGTCCAGCACAATTCATAAGAGGCCTTTTCAACCTGGGTGAATGAAAAAAATCACATCTGGCACTAAATATCAGGGTCCCTTGGTCTTTTTTTTGTAATATATTAACATATAATACAATTTACTCCTGCAGCTAGAATAAATGCACTGGGGGACCAAGATGGCTTTTGGACTTTAGCTTGCTAAGCACAGAACCTGGATTTAATAAAGGGGACACAGAGCTTGCTTGCTTTCTTCAGGTTAAGCCTAAGAAAAGACAAAGGGAAATACTTGTTGGTTGACCTCTGGCCCCAATACAAAATAGAGAGAAGAGAGTGATGAATCTCTGCAGCCAGCTGGCATAGAAAGTGCTTGGTATTCCATGAAAAACCCGTCATGTATTCCCTAAATAGTTCATTTTGTTTTCTAAAGTTGGGGAAAACTGGCTGTATTGAAATGCGTGTTGTTGCATCGATTTTTCTAAAATACACCCTGTTATCTTTTCTTTGGTAATTGGTGACTGGTAATGACTTGGGCAATTTAACATGTTCTTGCAGACACTTTCCCCATTCCCCCAGATAACTGAAGTCAAGAGAGAGGGCCTGTCTGTCAATCGCTGATGCCTGTCAACCTGCTTGATTGACGGCTTTTGGTCCCACAATAGAGACCATTTCTGCAGCCCCCATTCTGTTATTTTCTTCTTTCTTAATACTTGTGGGGGATGGTGTTTGCTTTATAATCTGTGTTTAAAATCCAACTTGGAATGAGGCCAGTTCCTCAGAAATTATCACAAAGTCTTCGTAGCTTTGCATCAAGAAAAGTCTCTGGAGAGTTTCTCATCAGCTGTGATTCCACCTTCTGAAATTACCTTTGCTCCTAACCTAAGCTTCATTGTTCCTCCAGAATCCCCTTCAAAACCCAACAAAGAGGCTGTGAGGCTGTGCCTTATGTGTTTTGCTATAAGAAAAATAATTTGTTCACGCTTTACTTTATTTGGGAAGTTCTTGCCCATGGGATAACTGGCATAGAGGTTTTTGCATGTAAGGAATGTAGGTAAAATATGTGAGGCTGGGAGCAGGGAAGGGGGGGGGGATTTGCATTATGAGGGAAAACTCTCAACCAGAAACCAAGGAAAACTTCTAGAGGGGAAAAATAAATATGTTTACTAGTTAAAAAGGCCAATAATGAATCTATCATTGTTCATCCCCAAAATTCCATGTTCTTACAAGCATTTTAATCAACTTGGCATTAACTCATTTCACTGTGAATTAGGATTGTGCCCTGGGATTGTTCCTGATAGGAGTTGGGCTTAAAATGTAAGACTTTTTTTCCTCAAAAACTAATTGTTTTAATTTTAAAAATAAGAAACAATTCAAGTGAGTGTAAAATCAGCTGCTGCTACCATGGAAGTAAATGTAACCCCTGTGTCAGTTAGCTGTAAAATCAACAACATGGGTGTCCTTCCGCTCAGTATAACTTGGACAGGATGAGAAAGGAAACAAGAGATGATGAATTGTCATGTTAGAGTCCGAAATACCTGAAAGGAAATACACTTACCAAATACACTTATAAAGATAGAACCCCAGAATGCCAAGGTTATGCTGATTAATCACAATATAAGATGTACCTGTTGGTTCTTGCAGGTGTTCTCCAATTTCAGTACTTGTGCAGCCAGGATCTGATCAATGTGCTGAGCAAATGCCAGTGGATGTTTTGGTGTTGTCCATTGATTTCACATTCACTGTGTAGAGGCTGAGGATCAGATACAGGAGAGTGACGCTTTTTGCTGGGAGAAGACTTGTTATGGTTTGTTGCATGGTTCTTTCCCCCCCAGGTGCTTACTGAAATGTAGGCCAAAACCACTACCATACTACAAAGGATGTATTTAATACAATGAAGATTCTTCTCGTCTGGTAGCTTTGTGTTTGTAACATCTGAGTTTGAACTTAACAACAGCTAAACTTTGAGTTACTGTGTCCTGTAATAACAAATAAACTCATCAGTTCACAGCTAGAGTCCAGTAAGCTGGCAGGGAAATTGAGATAGACTGAATAACACCAAGTGTATGGATGTGTGCATGAATACACCCTGTACATCTTGGGTCTGTGTAGTTGACTGTTTGGATGTTGCTAATGTCTATTTCCAAAGAGTTACAAGGCTAGTTCATGATGAAAAATGAGCTCATTCCGCACAGTGCTTTCTGCATGAAGTGACCACAAGCCTCTATGCAGGGGACTACAAGTAGCATCTAGGAGTGACGATTTTATGGAACTAAGAGAAACCACATCTCCACTGTCTTTTCCTTTCCAGGGGGATTCTTTCCCTGCTGAACCATTCAGGATGTGGAGCTGAGGGGAAGCTGTAATTTTCCAAGCTCTGGAATAGGGGGCAGTAAGGTCACAGCATTCCTTGAGCACTTTTTGTGCTGTTACTGCTGGAGCACATAGTGTTAAAAGGATTTAGAAGGACCGCATCTTTGCTTTTGAATCGGGACTTACCTCTCATACTGTGGTGAGCTGACTGTTGCTAGATGTTATGCATTTGAAATAGAGCCCACTGTACAAAGAATGGCAAAAATCCAAGTGGTGCTTGCCCATTTGAGCACAGAGGAGAAACACTCATCATGTGGCTTTCTTGCAGTCATGGCAGCCTGAAGGAAAGGTCTTGTTTATGCTATCAGTGATACAGACTTGGTACCAGCCTGATGCACCAGGCCTGCGGAGATCAGTCTTTACCCTTCTAGAGAAGGCTACAGCATGTGCTTTCTACACCTGTGGAGTTGCAGTGCCCTTTCCTACACTGAACAGGTAGATTAGTTTATCTGTCTCGGATTTCTAGAACAATCACTTGGCCTGGCATGGCTGTGGTCTCTGGATTGTTTTGGAGTCATCACAATGTCACTGGTTCCACCAGCCCTTCATTTGAACATGTTTTCTTTATCAATTGCAATATCTCTTGTGTTCTGTCCTACTGAATTTTGTGTGCAATTTCCTTCATTCTCAACCCTCCTTTTTATCTTAAAGATTGCATTAAAGGTACCAGTTGCTTTTCAGATTTAGTTACCACATTCCTGTGTTCCCAGATGCAGTAAGTAGCAGCTCTTGTTTTACTCCTTATGCAGTTTGTTGTTTTGTATAACTGCAGGAAATCTTTTTCCTTCTGAACTAAGCAGACCCTATTTCTAATTCTGCCTTGTAGTTAAATTCCTGCTGGCCTGGCATCAGTTTAGTGACCTGTTGTTGAATTCTTTCTCTTCCCGCTGTGTAGTTTCTGAGCTAAAGCAAACAAAACTGAAACCTCTATTCTGGGCAAGGCCACACTGTTGATGTAAACAGTGGCATTAATATTAGCACTGTTGGTTTCTGTCTCATTCTGGATGGATCCCAACAATTGTTTTGCTTTTCTGATTGTGCTGCACTTCAGCAGGATACCTAGTAGAGTTTCCCCACAATGATGTGCAAAGCTGTTGCTCTCAATTGATAAGTCTGAAAGATAGCTAGGGAAAGGTGAAGTTGTAATGTTAAGACTTTACAGAAATGAGTGCTAAGGAGCAGATACCCAAGAAAAGGATCTAATTAAAGGCTTTTAAAGAGTTACAAGTCTAGAGAGTTATGAGAGTCATGAGGGTTATGAGGCTAGCATAGGTCCAAAGAATCTGGGAGAAAGAAGAATGAAAAATAGCTGGTAAGTAAAGATATTTGTATGAGAAAGTACGTGTCTGTACTCTGCATGTAGTGGTAGTGGTTAGAGCTTCAGTATCTCACCTTGGAACGTGGTACTTGCTCTAATACTGGCATCTTGAGCAGTGTGCAGCATTGTGACCAATGCACTGTGATAGGGCTTATCATGCCTGGATGTGTGTATCCAGCTCTTGATCTGCTGAGGTTTTACATAGGTAACCAGAAGCCTTCATGGAATTGCCCAAACTGACAGCCCTCTGAAATAACTTTGTAAATTACAGCAGTTTAAGTGAAATCAATATGTTTTATAAAATCTAGCCTGTGACAGTTCATAACAACCTGAACTTCAGATGAACCTACCCTGTGTATAGATGAAATGCCTGATGTCTCTCTTAGTTTCTCACATAGCATCTTCCTCCACTCAGGCTAGATGCATCTTATGTTCATTTCTTGCAGAAGGTGTTTAACCTTCTGATTGTCACTGTGTGGAATGTGATGATGGAAGCCCTGATTTTGCACGCAATGAATTTGTTGATAGATTTATCTCATTTACTGTCCTTGTCTGTCATGTCTAAGGACACTAATGAGTTGTTTTCAGGGCCTAATGAGAACTGTAATGGCTAATGGATGTTTACAGCATTGCTGTGTTTTATCATGTGATAATGTGAACACCACCTTGCTTCCTTCAAGTCCTTAATTGGCACCATCAGAGTCTTTAATTACATTTCATCAGACAATAAAAATCTCAGGGAAATCAATGAGGAAGCAATGAAGCTGGTGATCCGGCTGGAGTGACCACAGCTCTAATGGGCACTTCCTTTGAATGCTACACGCTTAAGTAATAAACTCCTATAAAAGTCCTTGGAGAACTGATTTTAAGATAGACCCAACTCAAGGCCAGATTTTTCTTATTTGTTCTTTGTTTCCCATTAATTCATCTGTGAAAAGAAAAGGTGATACTGCCAAGCTTTTAATTCTTCTTTTAGATATCTTAAAACTGTGTTTGTTTATAAAATAGAAAATATTAACTGGAAAAAACAGTATTTTCCTTGGTCATAATAGTAGAAAAGTGGAATCATTGAACTGTAGAATCCCAGAATGGTTTGGGTTGGAAGAGATGTTAAAGCTCATCCAGTTCCAACCTCTGCCACAGGCAGGGACACCTTCCACTAGAGCAGCTTGCTCCAAGCCCCATCCAACCTGGCCT
>JANHGB010015840.1:14737-26567 GCA_026283785.1 Coracopsis vasa | reverse complement strand
ATGGTCTAGGGTGAGGTGTCCCTGCCCATGACATAGGGTTGGAACTGAATGATCTTACGGTTCCTTCAAAGCCAGACCATTCTATGATTCTATAATTCTGTGAACTCAAGAGTTCAGGTTCTGATCCTTCTGTTCTTACCTGCTTTCTTCTCTTTATGCCACCGTTTCTCAGTGAAACTGGAAAAAAAGAACACACAGACCTAGTGAGAGCAAACAGGGGATTCCTTCCCTGTTCTGTAAGTACAGAATTAAGAAAAATCCAAAATACAGTGCTGAGAAATTCTGAGCCAGAAGCCAAAGGGTTCACACAGGTGCTACAACAAAGGTAAATGGTTTCTTTGGATGGAACAACATAGAACTCATTTTTGTAATGTGTTTAGTTACTAGTGAGGGGTGGGAGAGGCCTGCCCTCAAGCCATGTCCTTTCCTATCTCTGTCTAAAGATCCCTGTGCAGTAAATCAGCTGATTTTTGGCCTAAGGAGGAGTTTTAATTACAGTAAGTGCTTAGGAGAGTTGGATTTCATCCACTTTGGAAAATGGAGCATTTCAGGATCTTATGAGGCATGTTGAAGACCTGAAAGTTGTGGTCTTGCATTGACCTGTACATGGCAATGAATCTTATCTGTAAGATTGACTTGAGTAGGAAAGATTTGCTGTGGAATTTTGCTGAGGGGCAGCTTGTCAGGTATATTTCTCTACACTGCAGTTTTCTGTGTGTCCATTCAGTGTTATCCTTGTGCACACAGCAAAACATCCAGCAGGAAACTCTGTGCTCAGGTGCTGGAGTCATTGGACAGAGTTTCCTGTCTGTTATCCAAATGCAGTATGAGTCAAAAGCTTTTTGAGAGAGAAATTGGAACGTGGCACATGGCTGTACATTTGCTACTAATTCACTTATTTGCAACTTTATTGATTTTAAAAAAGGTTATCTGTTTTCTTGATATATTCCACTCATTTTAAGGACTCTAAACTTATGTTTCCACACCATAGTCATTAGTGCTGTGTTTACTGTACTGTAAATAACCTGTGGCAACAACAGTTATGGTTTCGAACAAAGAAAATTAAGAAATTCACCTTTAATAGCTTCTCAGCTCCTATCAGGTGGTTTCTGGTACAGACTCACAGGCTGATCTATCTGTTTCCAGGAGGTTGTTGGATGTGGGGCTGTTAATGTGAAAGGAGATGGGATCCACATTAACTGGTTGGCTGATCATAAAGTGAATTTGTCCGTTGCTTGCAATACAGAAAGTCTGAATTCTAAAATGCTGTAGCTATAGCATCTGTGATGTTTTTAATCTTCTTTTTCAGCTGACAGCAAACAGTCCTGTAAGCATTCAGTGGTAAATAGTTTTGCACTACTCAGCATCCATGGTTTTCAGAGAAGTGCCAAAATTGACTTAAAAGCTGATAAAATAAGCTTGGACTGGTAGGAAACTGAGGGGGAAAACCAGATAAATTACCGTCCTCAGTCCACTCTTACAGTCTGTCAGATTTTAAGTGTGGATCACTACATTTTGGTCCTGTGATCTGACTGGTAGGATGTGAAACTTCTGTTAAGATTCTGAGCCAGCTCTGCTTGTGCTGCAGCTTTTAGCGCTTGTCACTTCTCTGTATCAGGCACTGGGTGTCACATGAAAAGAAGACTGTTTTTTACTTCTGATTGGCTAGAAATCCGACTAAAATGATGCTGAAGACTCTTCTAAAATTGCATCTCAATGAAGTTGTTTGCTATGAAATCTTGAAATTATGGAGGATGAAATGCTAAATATTTTTGTTATGGTACTTAAAAGCACTAAAGGAAATGATACCAAAATAAAATGAAGAGATGAAACATCAAATCCACACTGGAGTAGGTAATGTACTCCAGCGTAATGTACTTCAGCGTGGGGTGTAGACTGCTCCAGGAGTCTGTATTTGGAACCTGATGATCTCAATAAACCTGTTGTAGGATGTTACAAAACAGAAGAAGCAGTACTGAGGGCAAGCTGATCTTACTTAGTCAGATACACTTACAGAGCTGTAGTAGAGGAGCCAAATGTGGGTTTAGGGGAAATGAAAAGGCCTTGTGAATGGAAAGGTGAGATGCTTATCACTAGTCTTCCACGTTTCTTCAGTTTAGGTGTGTATCCTTCTGCCTATGTTGTCTTGTTAATGGAGCACCAGAAGGGATGCTCTGTGGAGATCAGGTCTAGTCTTGTTAGTAGATGAGGAGTACCAGAGAAGAGAACTGAGGCCAAGGGCAGCAACTTCTTAAGATCTGCTCTAAAAGACATTTAACAGTGTAGAGGGGGAAAGGAGGATTGTTTTATAAAACCGGCACTTGTATTATTTCCTTTTAGTTTTCTCAGCAGAGAGACTTCAGCTTCCATCAGTTTTTCAATCATCTCAGGTACTGACATGTGTACAGAGGGGGTTTTATTTGGTTTTCCAGCCCTAAATTGCTTGTTCTGAAGTATAATGATGCTGTAAAATGATTAGTAGCCATAATGCTTCCTTGAAAGATCCTGTAAGCCTGGCTTTATTGAGAATGCATCCATCATGGGTGATGTTAGCATTCTTCAGCTCTGTCTGCAATACAGAAGAATCTGCTGTGCAATGGCCCCAAGTATCATGGACAAAATACAAGCATCATCCTTTTTTGTATTCACAGAGCTTCCTAAATTGTTATTTGTAGGTCACTGATGGTTCATGGAGAGCTTGTGTCTGTAAGATCAGCTCCTCCTCCTTATTTTCAGCAACAATACTATGTACATAGAACTGTATTTATCTTAGATACTCTTAACATCACTAGACAAGCAACCGCTGTATGTGTAGCACTGCCATCTGATCATCCGCAAGAGGAGTGCCTGAAGGATTGTGCAAGAAGAAAAGGAACAGAATTGTTCTAATGAGACAACAGCTAGGTCTAAAAGGGGGAAGTGTACTATGCTTAGAAACAATAACTAAACCCATATTCTAATCCTGGTCAAATATCAATCTCTTAATCTTTTTGGACAGAGGAAACCAACTAATGACCTGAAAAAAATTAATGACTGTACCACCGGTGAGAGTAAGAACTGGGGTAATGTAGAGGGGTTTTGTTTGTTTTGGCTGTTCTTGATAAAGAAAAGCATCCCCTTCTCCTTTTTCTTAATTCATCATTTCTTCCTGTAGAACTAGAAATGAAAAGAGATCTAGCAAAAGGGATCTGTTGTTTATTACAAGTGAAACAGCTGAAAATCTGTTGGGGAGGTAAAAATCATGCAAGGCTT
This sequence comes from Coracopsis vasa, assembly GCA_026283785.1. Taxonomy (NCBI): domain Eukaryota; kingdom Metazoa; phylum Chordata; class Aves; order Psittaciformes; family Psittacidae; genus Coracopsis; species Coracopsis vasa. Next base: position 23,315 of record JANHGB010015840.1, on the reverse strand, counting down.
TTTGGTCATCTGGATCTTTGAGATCTTATTTTAGGGCAGTTTTCCATCATGGATGGGACTTGAAGCAACCTGCTCTAGTGAAAGGTGTCCCTACCCATTGCAGGGGGATGAAACTGGATGAGCTTTAACGTCCTTTCCAGCCCAAACCAGTCTGTGGTTCTTTGTCAAATAGGAGTCTGAAACCTTAGGCTACTAGACTGTGATCTGGTAGAGGCTCCTTCCACATTTGGGTAAAGGGCTTCCTGACTGTAGCATTTTTAATCTGTTCCATAAGAGATGATGAATTTTGAATTGTTGTGATCTTTTTTTCTTCCCTTTCCTTAACAGAGCTGCATTTGATCAGGGCTATCACATAGAGATGCCTCAGGTAGAAAACCTCTTGCCATGTTCCACTGAAGCTTGGTTGCATCACAGGGCATGGTGTCACTGATGTCGTTATTGAGAGAGCTTCTTAAATGCTCTTGGGTCCTGATGACTTTATGAAGGAACAGCTAAGATAGTCTATACAACACTTACCTTGGCTCAGGCATGCTGAACACAACTTTATGTTTGCAGCAGGGTCACAGCCTTTGAGTTTCATTAAGGCAGCTGGTTAATGGCAAAAGCTTTTTATTTCCTACTTTGGTGTTTAGGGACTGTTTGGTGGGCCTTGTTGCCTCATGTAGCAAAGGCATGTTTGTATACATGAGCTTGTGCCAAGTTTAAATATAACCATCAAGCAACTATTAAGGAGGCACGTTATGAAGAGGTAAAGAGGAGGCATGATTTACTTGCTAAAAATTATGTTGCAGATTAAGCACAACTTTATAAGCATCAGTCAAAAGTGGCTCTGGGAGCCACATAAAATCTCACCAGCATCATTATCATCTGTTTAATGTTAATGGCACTATTAGGTACTGAGAGGAACTGTTTTTAGTGTTTGGTGAGAAGGTAAAGGAAGCAGTGGAGCATTCCGAGCTGACTGTGCTGGAAAGTGTGCTGTGGGCTGGCTGATACTCTCACTAAATTATGGTCCTATTCAGTATTAGCTATAGGGAGAAACAAAACTGAAATTCAAGCCTGCTCTGAAAGTTTTCTGAACTCCGCATCATTTTTAGAAGATTTATGAGAGTTCTAGTTCAGAAGGAGAAAGTGCTGTAGTCTTAAGGGAATGGTTAAAAGCTTGTAACAAATCTCTCTACAGAGTGAGTGCTCCTTTGACCTAGGCAGTAGAAAAAGGTTGCAGACCACTTTAGGGTATTCATTAACCGTTTTTCTTTCACAGACTGGGTGATACATTTCTTCTGGGGTTGAATCCATGCAACTGAGCCTGTCTACAGTTGCAGCAGTCGAGTTTAAAATATGGCTGTGTGAGGGAGAGTTGAAAATGAATCCAAATAAGTCTGTAAATGTTCCACCTCTCCTTAGCCCCAAGAACTGAAGCATTGATTAGCCTCTCAGTATGGAATTTATGCTTTTATAAAGGCTGAAATCCTATTTCCAAATAGGTAAATGAGTCTGTTGAGACATGGATAATGGAGCATGGAAATAGCAGGAACACAGGTGAGCAGAGATGCTCTGAACATGCAATTACATGCCAGAAAGATTTGTTTCTTAAGAGAGCAGAAAGATGATGAGTACGTTTACTGAGGGAGATTGTATCACTTCATAGTTAATTTAATGTTTCTGATAGCTCATCTACAAGTATCACTGTGTCTCTTGTAATTGAGAATAGATGGTGTAAGTTGTAATGGGTTTAGATAGTGCTTTATTCAGGCTGGTGTATAGTAATGCTCTAATTTTATCTTATTCCAGACTGACTTAATGTATTTCAGTTTAAATGAACCCCAGTTTTCAAACAGCTACATCCCCCCTAGTTTGTGTACATCTTTTTTGACTGCTAGGAGCCAGCAGTCCATTAACAGCACACGGCTATTACAACACTTTTTCACATTCGAAATGTCCTAGCAAACTTCAGGCTTAGAGTACTGCTGTTCCTCCCAGTAAAAACAGAAAGTAGTTGTTTCACCTAGTCCAAAAGGAAGCTGGAGGTTGTAGATGGTGGAGAGTAAGTTCCTCGCTTTTTGCTACTTCTTGTCATCCTATATACCTGCACAGTTTGTTGGAAGAGCAGGTGGACAATCTTGCATGGGCATTGCAGGCATTCACAGAGCATAAATGCTGCCCATTGTAGTGCTGGGAGGTCATGGGTTGCTGTTCCTTTTTTTTCATTTTCCTTCAGGCAAGCAGAATGATGAAACTGCAGTTTGTTTCTCTCTGTCCACCTCCAAAATGGATTGATCTCAGAATGTGTTTTGCAGAGGTAGATCTCTAGCTCTGTTGTAGTAGTGCAGAGAAGAAACTACAAAATCTATATGGTAAATCCCCTTTATAATAGGAAATAGTGGAAACAGATTTCAAAGAAAATGCAGATAGGCACCTAATAGAGCTTTTAAAGTTACTTTAAAGGACATATCAAGTAATTTCAGATCTCCCACTGAAAGCACCAGGGGCTGGACAATTAAATTGCACAGTGGCCTTGCAAATGGTGTAAAGATGTGTGATTAGAGACAGCAAAATGTCTTTGTATACTTGGCTGTAGGTGTCTCAAACTGTTAACTGATGTGGTTTAATTTCATGTTATTCTTTTCTTGCCAAAGTAAACACCTTCCCAAGTGTTTGGAAGGAGACTAGAGAAGAGCTGGAGTTGAGTATTTCTAAGGTGTCTTCATGATTTTACTACGTCTTTCCTTAGATACTTGGAACCTTCTTTTCTTCACTACTAAGGCCCTTTTTACAGTTACTGTCAGCATTCCCAGTTGAACTGAATAATTTACCCTTTTAAACTGACAGCAGCTGTCATTATGAAAATTGCAGGGCCAAGTTTGACAGTATTCACACAATGGGGGAACTTAAACTTTTAACAGGCTTCGAGAAAGCCCAGACTTTTCAGCACATCTTGTCAGTCAGTACATGAGCTCATCTCTTCCTTGTGAAAAGTTGGCAGATTAGAAGATTATATCTGACAGATCTGAAACAGCACTGATGACATCCTCCAACAATAATATCTCTGTGAGGGGTTGGGGGGGGGAGAGAGGAAAATGGTTTAATGAAGAAAAATGTTATTAAAAAGTGGGTGAGCACTTTACAAACTGAAGGATGCTCAGGGTTTGTGGCTGTCTGTTTATAACTCATTCCTCTTCTGCAGCCTTAATATTGACAGCTCTTAATCATCCAGAGATGTACTGCTCTCTTTCTGCAAAAGAATATTCCTCAGGTTTTAAGGCTTCTTGTAGTTGAAGAAGTTGTGTCCTTTCATATTCATTAGTAGCTAGTATTTTGACATTAAGGATTAATGGTGGCACATGTCTTAAGGCAAGTGTAATGCAGTAGTAGGTATCTGTGGCATTTATGGAGCGTCTGACACTAAGCAGTTGCTCAGCAAGTGAAGCCTCTGCACTGGCAGAAGGTGTGTGACTGTGATGTCTGCCTATCCCAGGGGTGGTGCTTTTGGGTTTTATCCCTCTTTTAGTGAGGTTATTGTCACAAATACTCTCTCCTGCTATGGTTTATTGTATTGGTTTACTGAAGATAATGGAGTTCTGCCTGTCATGAGGGTGGGGTGAGGAGGAGGGCCAAAACCCATAGAAGTTTTCTGCTCTCAGTTCTTGTGCTTTACAGTCTGAAGTACAAAACATGGCCTGAATTGAGGCATACGGTGCGGGTAGAAGTAAGAGACACAAATTGCTGTGGGATTCTTGTCAGCATCTTTAAAGTTTATCCTTTACCGTGTCATCTTGTTTCTTTTAGTCTATCTTTAGCCTTGCTTCCCTTTCTGAGCCGGCAGAAAGTAGTTTTTTGTTATCACTGCTTACGGTTTAAGAGCACATTGGGAAGAAAACTCACTTTTTCTGACCACTTCCATATTGAGGAATGAAGTGAAATGCGGAAAGTATTTGTACCTTGTCTTGCCATATTCCTGTAGTAATGCCCTTTCTAACAAGTCCACTACTGCCTCTCATTGTTTCACTGCCATGACCAGTGTCACCCTTCTTGAGAAGGATGATACTATTTATAATCCTTTCCTCTTTTGTGGCCTAAATATTCACAGCTCTTAATTATCCAAAGAGATTCACTGTTCTCTTTCTGCAAAATAATGTTTCTCAGGTTTTAATGCTTGTATTTGAAGAAGTTGTGTCACTCGGCAGTGATACCAGAAATCATTAAGGGGCATGAATGTTAAGGATATTCCTTGTTGGACTCCCTTTTTGTTATTGCAGAGCTTAGATAAAACCTGGATTATGTGGGTTCCAAGTTGTGGCAGCCATAGTTGAAAGCACAGAACACTACTGTGCAAGCAGTGTCTCCTGGGCCCTCACTATGAAGTGTGGGCTCATTTTGAGATCCCCAAATGTGGTACAGGACAAGGCACCTTACTGAAAATCCATCAGCCCATGTTCTGATTTGACACCCGTCAGTCACCAGGCAGCAGTATAGACATCATCTGAAAACTCCAAATGCCACTGCAACTCAGCTGCTCCCACATACCAGCAGCAGGCTAAAATAACTACCCGTACTTCTTTAATTGCAGTATTAGTTTAGACAATGGAGTCAAAGCTTTCTCTACTGCCAAGATGGAGTGAGATTGAGATGTTGACTCTGCTTTGTCCTGTTTGTGCAAGTCACTGTTAATTCTCTGTTTTGTTCTTTACGTAGCGTGCCACAGACTAACCTCAATCTACTTCTCCATCCCCAAAAACTGTGCACATGCAGTCCAATAGCTTGCAATTACTGCAGGCTATGAGTGTTGGTTGCAGGGACATATTAGAATTAGGTGTTTTCTCATCTCTTTAACTGAGCATAAACAAAATATGTTCCATTTTTATGGAGTAAACTTTCAAAGTGTAAAACCCAAACCTTCAGTTTAGCAGTTCCAGATGAAAGCAATGTTGTTTCAATAATAAAGAGAAAGAAGAAGGTTTCTGAGTCTGCCCAAGGTCTGTGTGATCTGTGTCGGGCACTAATGAAGCCAGTTATGCTGATGATTTTGCTGACTATCTCCATAGTTACCTTCTTCCCAGGAGACAAACTGCCTGATCATAGCATGGCTGCATCCCATAACCATCAGCCTTCATCTCATTGGGGTGCATGGAAAAGGAAGGTTTCTTATCCTCCAAAATGTTACTAATGTATCAATTATTCTTCTCAATTTTATTCAAAATAGGAAAAAAAGGGAAGAAGAATCCATACTCGGTGCACAATATTATAAAGTGCAAAACTCATCAATTATTCAGGTTATTTGTGCACATTTTACAGTCAGAGACATTATGTGCGTTTCCTTTAAGAGAAATGTAGGAGAATGAAGCTGAGTAGAGCATCCTGCTGAGCAGGTAACAGATGTCAGTAACGGGGTGATTTGTTCCAACAAGCAAAGCTGTAAGAGGACTGAAACCCATAGGGTGTAGATAGTCTCACTGCATTTGATATTTGACCCAGTGGGCAGAGCACAAAACTGAGGCACAGCAGAGACCAGTTGTATTCCCAGCTCAGGCTGGATTTTGCTTGATCGAATTATTTCATCTTCTCCTGTTTCTCTCTTTGTAAACTGGTAGTAAGACTTTCCTGTTGTAAAGGTGTTAACAGAGTAATGAATTCTGTTATCAAGTGCTTGGCTACGCTGTTGCTGAGAGCAATCAGTTCACTCTTCTGATAGGCTTCACTTTTCAGTGGTGTGTCCAGACAACTGCATTGTGCAGACCATCAGCCCTTGCTTGTGCCAGTGGAGTAAATCTATATTTCATCCATTCAGGTGAGAAGCATTGTGTGACAGATCCTGTTTTCAGGTCTGTAAAAGCATCCCCCCCTAAGGAGAGTAGCTGAAAGAGTGATTTCAATGTCCTGAAGATTGTTGAGGAAGAATTTGCAATGAGGACAGTGGATTTGGTGTTCATATCTCGTTGGGATGTACTGCACCCAGAAAAGATGGCCATCCTGGTGGATTTTGACCAGACCAGTGAGCAGAATAGCTAGAGGCTGGCTGGGGCCAGGCTGAGTAAGCATGCTTCCACTAAATCAATTACTGTGGACAGATTTGGAAGCAGGTAACTTTTACCTACTACCAACATTGTAAATTGGCAGCTTTTAGGAACAATTCATGTTCTATCATGGAGTGATGAGGGTGCTCAGCACATTGCAGGAGGTATTCATTATCCTACTGCACTGGACTTGAAGTGATTAAGATCATGTTATGTATTACAGAAGTATTGTAGCAATTCAAATGGCTCTGTCTTGGATAATTGTGTTTGTTTCTTTATGTTAAATTTACAAGCACTTTTATGCCTTCTCCCCATGTGCTTGCAGATTTTCCATGGTAATTTGCAAAATAACCCTGTGATTGCTCTTTCAAAACTCCCTTCAACATGCTGTCTGCAAAAGTCTAAAGTGGCATTTGGGCAATGCTCTAAGCTGACAGTTCATCATGCAGGCTGCTGCTGCTTTACCACTCTTCCTGTGTTTCTGTCTTCTTCAGTCCAATTAGTAACTTGAAAACATCTCTTTATTGGAACATTCATTTGTGTTGGTGCTTTACCAAAAAAGTATCTTGATCATCTTGTAACTGCTTCTGCGATACATGTGGTCTTTTGCTAAATGCTGTGAAATTATTCATAATCATTTGTAAATAATTCAAGAACTATCAAAGGATCATAGAATAGAATCTGGTTTGGGTTGGAAGGGACCTTAAAGCTCTTCCAGTTCCAACCCTCTGCCATGGGAAGGAACACCTTCACTAGAGCAGCTTGCTCCAAGCCCTCCATCCTGGCCTTAAACACTGCCAGGGATGAGGCAGCCACAGCTTCTCTGGGCACCCTGTGCCAGCGCCTCAGCACCCTCACAGGGAAGAGTTTATACATATGTATTCTCCTGGTCATTTGTACAAGGATGTTTAACAGGCTATAAATACACCTTCAGGTTCCTATTGCACTCCTGAAACTATCCACACAAAAGTAATTAAATGTGCCTTTGCAAGTAATTCACAAATGCAAGTATTAGAACCAGTAAACGGTGTGTTCTTATCCGATGTATTGCTCAGTCTGAGTAACCTTTCCCATCCCCTCACCCCCAGCTGTATTCCAAAACCCAATACTTGGCATCCCAGTTCTTCCAGCACTCATTTTGTCTAAATGAATAGCATTTGACTTAAGTAGGACTGTCCTTGTGCATCGGATTGGGTGTACTTAAGTGTTAGGAGCCTCAGTACAGTGATTTTTCAGTGTGTGGCATCTGAGTTTATAGGCTGTTCTGTGCCCGCAGGGCTCTGGAGACCCGACCTTCCAGCTGGAAGCTGTAACTGGTAAGCTTAAGAGCTGAAGACCTTAATTTCAATTACCTTGGGAGGTACTGTAGCCAGGCTGCAGGATAATTTGTACGTGGCACCTCTCTCTGTTAATCCTGAGAAGTGATTGCTGATGCACTCAGTGCACTTCTTAACCTACTGAATTTTCCCATAATTCCTCCTCTCCCTGTAGTGAATCAGTAGCCAAAATGAGTGAGTAGCTTTTCTCTTTGTTTTGTTTTTAAAATGTATGCATATATATAGTTTTGACCTACTCAGTTTTCACTTGATGCAATTTTGTACAGGCAGAAACCCCTCCATCCATGGAATTCTTCATTCCAAGGTTACAAATACTCAGTGTAAATGCAGGTTTCTGCCACCGGGCTACCCACAGAACAGGGGTACTCCGGCTACATATATGTTTGCTCAGAGCTATGCCCCTGCACCTCACTCCCAAAGGCCTATTTCCCTCATGCACACACCTTTCTCCATATCCAGGTGGTGCAGAAGATGGATTACAGTGTCACAGGTGGAGGTGGCCAAAATTATGTCAAAGAATCCTCTTCTACCTTTGTGCTGTCCTGTTTCTGAACACCAAAATGCTGAATATGGAAAAGGAGAAATACCTACCTGTATCAGCTGTTCTGTCTTAGCTGGGGTGGATTTGCCCTGGGGTAGTTGTGAACAGCATTTCTGAAGAGCCAAACCTTTTGGCTTTCCAGTGTGAGTTCTGGAAATTGGAAGATGTTTCCCTGTGAAAGCAAAGCAGTTTGCAAAGCTGTGGTTGGGCTGTGTTCAGCCTCTCAGGCCTATGGATCTTGTTCTTGCTTATTTACTCTGACCTCTGTGGGTTGCAATAACCTTGCTTTCTTTCCAGAACTGTCTCCTTTGTATCTCAAGTGCTCTCTGTTTGAAATTTTTACCCTGCTAGTGACAGAACCGTGGAGTGAGTCAGCTCCACACTGCTTACACTGTGAGGAATGAAGGGATGCTAAAGGCGTAGTTTCTTTATTACTGAAACCTGGTGCAGAGGACACGTTACAATTCAGTGCTTTCTTGTAGATATGTGTGTCTAATGGACAGAAAGCAAACATCAAAGCCTCATGTAAGGGTCAGAGGCACACCACTACGCTCGTAAGTTTTATAGAAGCATAAAATCCCAGACTGGTTTGGGTTGGAAGGGACCTTAAAAGCTCATCCAGTTCCAACCCCCTGCCATGGGCAGGGACACCTTCCACTAGAGCAGGTTGCTCCAAGCCCTGTCCA
>JANHGB010015840.1:0-14637 GCA_026283785.1 Coracopsis vasa | reverse complement strand
CCAGCCTGAATATCCATCCCCTTTTAGATTAAAGCCATCACGCTTATCTGAAGCCTTTTTTCTTTGGTGACGTGTTGGAAATAAAACTGTAGATAGAATCACACAATTAAAAAAATCTGTATATTCCTAACTTCATGTTTTGCTTATTGAAGGTGCTTTATTTCTTCATGTAAGCATCCCAGCATGCATATCTTCTGTTCATGAGAAAAGAAAGGTGTTATTGCATTTAATATGAACATGACATAATCCTTCACTTTCTGTTAAATACCCTTGAGATGTAAGATAAATTTGGCTGAAGAAGTACAGCCGTGACCTAGACCTTGTGAGGAAAAGGCAAATTCTGAGAGATAAGACTGGCAGTATCCTCTGAACTCCAGCAGATGTCGGCTCAAATGCTATGTAATCAAAATATATTCTGCTTCTATGATGGCCAAACAAAATACCGAAATTTGCTGAACAGCATGAACACCAGCAGTACTGGGCAATCTCAATTAGAAAGCATTCGGTTGCTGGATATCTGAGAGCACACATACCAAAATGAGGTTACGGGAGGGTTTCAGGTCTCAGGAATCTTGTCGGAAATTAACAGGATCAAAAATCATTATCTTTGTGGTAACAAGAAGCTAGAAATTGCACTGAAATCTAGTGCCTGCTATGATAGTCCTTTCAGGGCTTGAAGAGGGGGATTAGGCAGAGAAAGCCTGCTAGTTTTTCTTGTTGATCAAATTGTTAGCACAGGAAGAAAGGAAGAGAAACACATATGCCTCAGTAGTACATATTTGACAGGTTGCAGTAAAAATTGATGCTTTCATTCTTCTCTAAGAGTCCGTTCAAGCTGTGGTGTTGCTGCTGAACCTAGTTTTCTGTAATTTGAGACATTTGGTACATCTTTTTTTTAAAGAAATTTCAGAAGCAAGAAGAAAGCTGTAAATAAGACTTGCGTTGCATTTGCAGCAGATCAAGTACCTGCTGCAGATCAAGTAGGTGAATGTGCAAACGATTTACATTTAGGAGCCTTTTTGACTATTTGGTTATGCCTTTGTATGAGTGATACGTGCAAGCTAGACTCAAAACCCTATAATTATATTTTTGCAAAACTGTCTTCTATGTCTCAGGCACACATGATTCATTCTGTTTTGTGCTGCAGAGTCCCTGCAGCGCACGAGGTATCCAGGAGTTTCATTTTGGCAGGCTTGTGATTGCCTGCCCTCGGTATGGTTATTGTAGAATTGGTCCATGTCGATTTGGGGTAAAAGGGAAGGGAGGGAGGAAATCATGAGCATGACTGAAATGAAAATGTAGGATGCAAATAAAATAATAATGGGGCCAGACTTTCAGAATGGGACCAATAATAATGAGACCAGAAAGGAGCTCCAGAAACCAGCAGTCTCCCAACACTGCCAGTCTAGTGCTGAGTGCTGGAGCTGAAAAATGAATCTACAACTCTAGCCTCTACTTTGCTGGAGGAATTTCATTTGAATGTGTAGGGATTTATCCTGAGTTTTTTTACTTTATGTGTGTCTTTTGGGGCTTTTTGTTGTTTTTAAGACAGGTCATGTTTGGTGACCCAGAAATAGTACTTCCTCTGCCACCCTTCTTCTGTCCCTCCTCTCTCCTGTCACAACCCTCAGTTTGTTTTATTTTCTCCCCTCAAGGCTGACTCCAGATGCTTATATTCCCACTTCTGCTTGGCTGATGGGGTAAATCCAAATATGTGCTATTTTACATGTGTAAAGCTAATACGGTGACAAAAAATTAATCTTGGTAGTAAAATTAGCTTAGTCTTCCACTTACTATTTTGCACAACTGCAGACTGTATCATCTGCATTAAGGCACTTTTGCAGCCTGATTCTTTGATAGAGTTAAACTAGCATTAACCATGTGGGGAGGGGAGAAGATATCAAACCTAAATCCCATAAACTTCCAATGGTTTTGTGTGTATCTAACCACATAGAGACTGTGAAACACTGCACTTGTCAGCTCAAAGAACAAGTGCTGATACTCTCCTTGCATGAGTCAGTAAAAATATCACGAAGGACAAGAGGTAAATGTATGAAGGCCTCCTGGCTCAGCACTCCTGTAAGAACATTCATATCATTATGTGACATTTTGGGGCGCATCTTCTAATTATACCTCCTGTAAGACACTGCTGGGTGATTTTTTGTTGGTTTTAATATAATGTGCCTTGCTTGCCTGTCAAAATAAAGCTACCACTCAATGACTTTTACAGTATGAAGGGCTTGAGAGGAATTAGAGCAGGGAATCTGATGCTGAGTTGGCTGCAGTGTAAGAATCCTGTCCTGTACAGGAAGTCAGCCTCATGCAGATAAGGCAGAAGGAATGGGGATGGTTGGCTTGTTAGATGAGGAGTTTAAAAGATCTGGAAAGAAAAAGGATATTAGAGGGCTACTTTTCCTTGATGATATTGGCAACCCTCCCTTTTCTTGAGTGAGCATAAAGTTGGACGGGTGTATTCATCTTGCTATGATTTATAGGATACAGTAAGCTGTGTGATGGCCTCACTTTACTACTGACTCATCTGCTGACATTGAGAAATCCTTTGGTGTTCTTAAAAGATAGCTGCTAATTCTTACCTGCTTCATCAGGTACTGCTGAGGCTTCTCTCAGTTTTGTCTGGACAGTGCTGCTGAGGAGTTGGTTCATATGTAGAAGGTAGAAAAAGATGTCCTTATGAGTTTGTCAGCATTTCCAATCTCAAATGGACAAGGCTTTTGCAGTGCTAGAAAACAACTGTTGTTATTATGTGCTTTTCATCTCTGTTTGCCAGATTACGTTTCTTACATCTCTCCTATATATACTTCACAGTTTCTCCACTTTTGTGATTGCTGCCACTTGTGTGGGGGTTGATGGTTGAACAACAGAATTCTTTTTATTCTACCTTGCATGTACTTGGAAGATTTTGTGTGTGGTTTGTATTTGTTTTCTCTCTTCGAGTACACATCACTTCAGGTTTTCTTAGGTTAACTCTCCCTTCTGAAGGGAAGGAAAGAATCACATTCCAAAATAGACTATGACCCATTTTTTCTCATTAAAAAGCCCTGTTTAATTTCAGGGGCTCTGTTTCATCTCATGTTTGCACACTCTGTTCCTGCCTGTTCAATGTCTCGCATTAGACCTTATTACTGACTGGGCTCCCTTTTCATGATGAACTTAATAGACACAGGTGAATGGGAGGAAGCAAGCCCTGATTTTCTTCTTTGTTAGAGTTTAGCTAGCAGTTAAGACAGCTTCCTTTTGAGGCAGGGCATAAAGTGTGGGTGTTCTGGGGCCCATTAAGCATTTTCTGTCTATTATGGGGAGTTAATTTTTTATTGTTTTTATTTTACTATTAATTTTTGGAGTGTCCTATTATCACAGAAAACTTGAGGTTAAAAATCACTCCTCTGAGGACATAAAATGATGAATTGTGGAACTTCCTGACAGATCTTATGGTGCCAGTACAGGGTTTACTGTTAGGGAAATTCTGATAGAAGTCAACACACCAAAGGGGTAAAGAATGGGGTGTCTGAGGGATCTCTGTTTTGAATATACTATACTTTGCCTTTGGCTATGTTATGAATTGGATGTCAGTTGTCAACCACTATAAGCTTTTAATAGTTAAATGCTGCCTTTGTCTGTGGGGACAAAAATGAACTCCTTAAATCAAGAGGGTAATTAATTTTCCTGACAAGCTTTCAAAATGCTCGATTGAGATTTTAGCCCTCATCTATATGACTTGACAGTTTGCATTTGCCTTCTCCCACCCCCTCATGAAAACTGTGTGCAGTGCTGAATCATACTGTTAGCATGTACAAATCCCCATAGCACCAAGAACCAAGACTGGTTTAATGTGTAAGAAAAACTTTGGAAACTACTCCTTCAAATGCTTTTAGTACTTGAAAATGTGTGTCTATATATCTGCTTTATACGTGAAGTTTCAAAATCTTACTGGAAAAGGTCCTTTATTCTAAAACTTGTCCTGGAGCTTTGATGCCAGGGAAATAGCATAATGCTTTTGATGGGATGGTAACAGTGTTTGCAGTTGAAAGCAGTGGGAGAAATTAAGGCCCTGAACAGTAACTGCGGTGTTGGCTTTCCTATCTGCTTACTGGGTGACTCTATAGCTTGATGTCTCTCCTATTTCCTGTAATCATGGAATCATAAAATCCCAGACTGGTTTGTGTTGGAAGGGACCTTAAAGCTCATCCAGTTCCACCCCCCTGCCATGGGCAGGGACACCTTCCACTGGAGCAGCTTGCTTCAATCCCTGTCCAACCTGGCCTTGAACACTGCCAGGGGTGGGGCAGCTGCAGCTGCTCTGGACTAAAAAGAGCAACTCCTAGAATGCAACTTCAGTGACGGATCCTGTGCATTACTACTCGTGGGCAGCTGCCTGTCTGTGTAGATCTATGCTTCTCAAGTGTACCTGAGGATTAACTGGGAAGCCAGTGAAACTAAGCTGTTGTGTATATGCAGAAAACCTGATGATGTTTTGGCTGAATGCTTCTGTTTGGTTAGGTACAGTTCACTGAGTAATAAATTTATGTGGAAATTGAGACTAAGAAATCTCAAAGTTTTGTTTCTAGTTCTGTGTGAACTTCTGGAATATGACTGACCTTCTGTGTGCAAAACCTACCCATTTAGAAAAGGTCAGACATAGGTGGTCAGGGGATCACACTCTGGCTTAGTTTCCCCATTGCTCTCTTAAAGATCTGGTATTGTCTTCCTGGTCTTACTGGTTGACTATCAATGTTGATTTTCATTCTTGCAGTCTATTATATAAAGCTATCTTCAGGTGCCAGGACTATAATGGCATAATATGGCTGAATACAATGAAGATGGTACCTTTGGTTCATAATTGGGTTCAGAATAGTTGGGAGCCAAATTCTGTTAGTTACAGTATAAAATAGCCTAATAAAAATGACTTATTTAAAGAGAGCAGGGAGTAATTAAGTTGTTTAATTTAAGGAGGGAAATCTCACTACAAAATGAATTGATATTTTTATGTTTCATTATTCATTAAACGTATGACAACAGTTTTTCATGAAGATAAAATAAGCATGTCAAAATATACTGTGCAGGAGTACGAGGAAGAAGTGATCAGAATGTTACAGTGAAATAGGAGCTTGTGTGAAGTAGAAACTTCACGTCCTATAGAAAATGGCAGGAGGAAGAGAACTGGTTTCTAGAGTTCCAGTGCTGCCTTCCCCAACACTCACAGTAACTCCTGCTTTAATTTTGGGAAAGTAGCATTTGGGTTCTGGATACAACTGGGCAGGTGTCTTACTTACAGACACGAAGTGTGACATGGAGACATCGGCTTTAGACATGGCTCATGCTCTGCTGTGCTGCATAATGTAGTGTTGTACCTGCCTTAGTACAGAGATTTGTGGGAGGGGATAGGGGCATGCAGTTGGTCATTGAAATGGACAATCTTTTCAGTGACAGATATTTTACAGCATCATAATAGAGGCAGGACTTTGTGTTGGACCAGGCTGGTACCCTCTGATTTTCTGTTGTATTCGAGGATTGACTGAGCTTTTGTCCCAAGTGGCTTCAGACAGGTACCATTCTGTTTGTTAGCCTATAGGGGTATCTGGAACAGCTCTTGCTGTAGTTGTAACTGCCACAAGAGCCAGTATTCTGTCACCTGTGCCAACCACTAAGGTTCACATCCTGCTGTTTGTACAAATTGCATCACTCTGCACGTGAGTCTTTGTCAAGGCTCCTTTGATCTGAAAGCGCTGCTGAGGAGCTGAAGCAGTCCAGTGACTAGAATTGCAAAACAGAACCAGGGCTTTGATCACTGACTTGCAGTGTAATTGTGTCACTTACCTCCCTAGTGCTGCAGGTGCCTGCTCGGAAACCCAGGAATTGGTATTCACAGTGTCAGGCAGAACTGTAAACCTAAACAAAGCTAAAAGTCACTAGAATATAACTGCACATTACAAATACAGTCGAGTGCTGCAAGGAGCAGTTAGGATGATTTATCTCGAGTCTCAAATGAAGACCTTGTATCCAAAGAGCGCTTAGCATAGCAGTGGTTTGAATGCTAAAACTTGTGCAGCAAACCTCCAGACCCTGGCTTAGCACACAGTGTCCAAATGGCACTGAGCAGCACAGAAAAAATACACAGCCACTAACTAGGGAACTTACTGAGGAACTTTTCCTTCTCCTGTTTCAGCATCCTGGGAAGTAACCAAAGTTACATTTCCAATATTTAAGTTTGGCAAAAGGGGAACTGAGGATTTAATGCAGCCTGGCACTGACTTCACAGAGCCAGGTTGGATTCTGAAGACTACCAAGGTTTAGTGATGTTATCTTGTCTTTCCCAACAGCAGCGGGAGCTTACACAGTTGCTGGGGATGAAATCACCTGGTGAAGTGATTCTTCTGTCAGTTAATGAGTAGATCCATGAGTTAAGTTTCTTCCTGATTTGTGATGGGACACCATTTGCATCTGCACGGATGGAAACGAAGCTGATGTTGTGTTATGGCTGAACCGGGTAAAACCTCAGCAACGTTTTCTTTGTGACTCCTTGAAAGTACTGTTCTGAGGGAGGATTTGATGGGCTGGCACGAGGCAAATGAGGTTGAAATTAATTATGGCCAAGTGGTGGTGGTGTTTGTTTTACATCTGTGCGTATCTGCGCAAAGGCCACTCGGGTCATGCTTGGAATGGTTTCCTTTAATCCAGCGGGTGAGGTTTAATGGCTTAGTCAGGGCAGTAAATGGCAGTAACATAGATCATAACCATGATTATAGTAGAGCAGCTATGGAAGGGGGATGTGTGACTTCTCCCCTGCAGCTCCACTAGCTAATCCCTCAGAATTATCTATGCCTTTATTGTCATTTTCATTACCTTTCCTCCCTCCCCCATACACTGATAACTAATCCTGTAGTTGTAACAAAACGTCTCAGGTTAATTCTATATTAATATTACCATTGTACTGCCTGGGACACTTTACGTATGGAGACTACACACCTTGCTTTTATTTCTTCCTCTTCTGGCCGTTTTCATTCTAAACCTGTGGCTGTTTAATCTCAGATTTTTAAGGAAATGAATTGTATGTGACAGATCACGTGTACTGCGTTTGATAGCAAAGAGCTGCATTTTCAGTGAGGGAGTATAGAACTTACTGTTAAACTAAATGGATAAAATAAGATTATTTTGAAAGAGTAGTTGTGCCTTGATGCTCATTGCCAAGAATGTCTTTGGAGTGGGCAGAATGACTCAATTCTTAAAGGTATGGTATTTTTAGGGGTCATGTGCCTTCTTAGTAATCTGGGAGTTGTCACAGTCAAGCTGATTTGGATCATATATGTCTAATTAAAGGAAACTTAACACCTAGAACCTGATGGTTTGAAAAGACTGTGAGCACTGTGTGACTGTCTTTTTTACTCTGGAATTTGTCTGCTGTTGCTTCTGTGAATGTTGCTTATACCACTAATAAGAGGGAATGGCTTTAAACTGACAGAGGGGAGATTAAGATGAGCTCTTAGGCAGAAGTTCTTCCCTGTGAGGGTGCTGAGGCATTGGCACAGGGTGCCCATCCTGTGACTGCCCCATCCCTAGCAGTGTTCAAGGCCAGGTTGGACGGGGCTTGGAGCAACCTGATCTAGTGGAAGGTTGGAACTGGATGAGCCTTAGGTTCCTTACAACCCCCACAAGTCTGTGATTCTGTGGTTCTATGATAATACCATAGTCCAGTTGTTTGAAGGGTTGCTGGAACTCCCCCAGAAGGAGATTCAGCTGATGAGGATTAAGTCTCAGTGATACTAATTGATAAATTCCCCATAGCAGTGAGGCTGTGGTACCTTCTCACACTGTTGACTGGAGGTTTTATTTCAGTCACACAGGACTGAACAGACAGCGCTCAAACCTGAGCCTGTCTAGGAGCTAACCTAGAAGGCAGAAGGGGGCTTAGAAGCAAGCAGTGTCAGTTCTCAGTTCTGGTGTCAAAGCACTAGTGAAAGCAGCGCTGTGTTCCCAAGAGGCATTTCTGCCTGGAATCTCAAATCTGAGGCTTCTCGGAGTTCCTAATGCTTCTCGTTTCCATTCGTCTCACTGAATGGCCTTTGACTTTCATGTAAGGAGTTGGTTTGGGGTTTTTTGACACAGGTAGCACATTTCTTTACGTGTAATATATTGTCAAAATACCCTTGTGGTTCCTCTCTCAGATCACTGTGAAGAGAACATGAAGAGCTAAGGTTGCTTCTTTGAATACCAGTGAATGATGAGGAGCAGAGTCTTCTTTTCCTGTAGTGGTGATGAATTCTTACCATGTACTGTGAAGCAAATGAAGCATGAGGTATTTTTTGGTGAATTTCAGATATATCCTTACCTGTGTCATAGTTCTGACACTTCCCATTTTGCAGGGGGGAAGAGACATGATTTATAATTAGCCACACAGCATGGATCCCTGCTGGAATCTAAAGGCCTTGAGTTTTGTTCACAGGCTGCAGATGAATCAGTATAAATTGCATAGATTTACACGTGAGTTGCAAATATCAGGGTGTTATGTATAGAAAACTGAAATGTGTGGTGGTGTTCTTAGGTTTTGTGTTACTCGTTCTTAGAAACACTGAAAGCCTTTTGTCTGCAAGGGCTGAAACAAGTGCAGCTCTTTGTTGCTGAATACAGCAGGTGTTTTCTTGTTCCTCTGTTAGAGGAAAATTAAATTTGAACAGCACAATTTCCCTGGGAGGGAAATACCATCTTCTGGGGGCAGCTCTCTCAGAGGCTCCTAAGTGTTTTCCTATATTCTCTGGTCTGTTTTTTACCTCCTGACTCATGTCTGGTATCTTGAATATAGATGTTCTGGGTCAGGGAGTCAGCTTTCTGATCTGTCCATATAGTATCTATAGATCCTGATGTGTAAATGGAGGCTGAGGCACCGATGAAGTGTAACTGCTAGATAAGCACTGCAGGTGTTAGGATGTAAGTGCTGAGTTAGACTCACATGACATAACTGATGTAGTAAACAAATTTGACTGGCTTCTAACCGAAGGAAGACTTCACTTTAAATTTCTGGTTATTATAAAGGGGTCTCTTACACAGTGAGCCAAACAGCAAATAATAAATATTAAGTTTGTAGACATAAATCTTTGCCGATGTAACCCACTTCAGTTCCTCTTGCAAGGTAGACTTGAAACTCTTTACAGCACAAATGGATTGAGTTTGATGAAAGGTCAGTGGTCAGGGTTTTGTATTGTTCTGAGTGATTTTATCACTTAGGTTTTCTGTGTGCTCATGATTTATATTGTTAATGTTGTTGGGAAAGGAGAAATGGTCCAACTGTGAAGAGAGGCAGATGGGGGGGTTGGAGAGAAACAGTAAGAAAGAAGTAATGAAAGAAACTTGGTAGAACAAGAAAGGATTAGGGAAGAAATTTGGGGGTTTGAACTAGATGATCTTTAAGGTCCCTTCCAACCCAAACCCATGATGGAGGAGATTGATGATGTTGCAAAGCTAAAGAAGTTGTTGCATCAGGTTAAATTCTGTTCCATTCTGGAAGCCAAAGGAGAATCTAGGAGTGCGATTAGCGTGAGTGAGGCTTCTGCCTTCTCTCCTGTTCTGTTCCTTCAGTTCAGCCTTCATGGCCTTACCCCCCTCTTCAGTGCCAGGTCTGAAGCTTTGACAAGAGGCTTCTGAACAGCTCCAGTTGCCAGCTTTATCTCCCTGATTGAGCAGAGACCATGACTTCCCTGGAGTGTCTACAGCCAGCAGGCTTTAAGGGGGCAGCATTGCCAAAGGGATTATTGCTTCCATGCCCCTTGAAAAAAACCCTGTTATTTCTGTATGCAGAGGCAGACCTAGACTATGCTGTGCAAATCTTTTCTAACCAGTTCTCTCAAGTGTGCATTTAGCAAATCACGGCATGGATGAGCCCTGCTGTTCTCACATATTCTATTCCCCAGCCACCTCTAATGTTTTCCTCAGCATACAATAGCAGCAGTACCATCTTTCCTACCGATATCTTCATTTCTTCTTGATAAGTATCCTTCAGAAATATTCCCTCTTCTGTGGATTGTTACTATTCCCCAGGGGCAGCTCCCTCTGCACAGTTTTTAACGTAAAGGAGCAGACGATTAAGTATTTGACAAGTGCATTCAGCACTGAAATACCAATAAATTGCATCATCTCTTGGGGTGGAGGGTTATTTTTTTGTCATTTTAACAGCAGAATAGAGTGGTGATGCTTTTGGAAGGGCATAGTTTTGCTGCATGGAAATGTGATCCTGTCCTCCTCTCTTGTCAGTAAGGCTTTAATGTAATTTGTAACTGCTGTTTACTTTTGATACTTCACCCCCCAAAAAAACCCAGTGGTTTAAAAATTGAGTGCATGTATATTAGGCTTGTGCTTTTAAAATTCAGATTATCACCTGAATTCCAGGTTCATTATGGCAAGAAAAATCATTCTTTACATTGCAATTAAAGGAGTCTCTGGTCCTTCTCTCTAGTTTCTGATAGAAATTAACTTCTTTTGAAATTCAAAGGATTAAATCTACTTTCTCCACTTCCATTCTCACAATAGGACAACAATGTATTCATTGTCCTGGTGTGTTTTTTCTACTGCTCCCATCACTGTGGTTATCTGGATGCCTCATGTATGCTGGAGAAGAGAGTTGGCTCTCTCTTCTGTAACTAATGTAGCCCAGCAGAACTAAGAGTGGGATGTAGGCAGGATTCAAGGAGAAGGCATAAATACTCTGATTATGAAGCAGCTGTGCTTCCATGAAGTTACTCTGTAAAGACTGGATTAGCTGTTGTCCCGTGCCTGTGTCCCTGTTCTACCAGTGCAAAGTGAAATTAAAATGTAATGGTTCGGCTTCGAAGCCTCAGTGCGTGCTTGCAGTGCTGTGAGTGAGTCAAAGTGCAAATTAATGGTCAGTCTGTCATTAAAGTGTCAGTCAGTTGGGCTTTGTTTGAAATTGCTATCGACTCCTTCTCTGACCTTGAGAAATTCATTTAGTTTCTCAGGTTTTCACATTTGCAAACCAGATGCCAAGTGAGCTACTCTGTATGAGCCTGAGAGCTTTGTCTTGACTGAATCACAGCAGTGGTCTCCATGTTCTATCACACGAAACTACATTAAAGCTTCAGAGCTCTGAACTGAACTATCCCTTTGTGAGGACACAGAGGTCAGACTAAGAATAAGGTGAAGAGTCAGACTAAATATAGCAACAAAAGAGTGCCAGAAATGAATGTGCATTATTGATGGGATGGTGTTCCTGTCATTGTGGCAGGTATGTTACACTAACCTGGGCTGTTCAGTTGCAGCTCTGAGCATTAATTGTAGAATACCAGACTGGTTTGGGTTGAATGGGACCTTAAAGCTCATCCAGTTCCACCCCCCTGCCACAGGCAGGGACACCTTCCGCTAGAGCAGCTTGCTTCAAAACCCCTCTAACCTGGCGTTGATGTATCAGATGTAATCAGAGTTGTGCTCAAGCTTGACAACCATCCCCTACCCATGAACAGCCTGAGCCCATTCCAGAGGTAGCAGCCAGCAGGCTTCCTGATGTGGGCTGTGTTTGCTGCACAGATGCCTGAAACCAGCCCAGCTTAACTTGCTTCTGAGATCCAGCAGGGGAGAAAAAGGGATTCCTTCCTTCCTTCCTTCCTGGTTCTCTAATCTTATGGAGAACTGGGAAGAAATGGTCATCTATCTAGTGTTTCATGGCTGCAAAGTGGCAGAGAGAGAGATCAAAATGACTTAGTGGGGGCAGTGTTTTTAAAGTTTGGAGAAAAATGAGTAGATTTTTCTAGTATTCCTGGGAATGAACAGTTTTGCTTCATTTTAGATAAAACTGGGCTCAGTATTTCTTAACATCTCCCTGTTAGAACTTCCAGGTGACTGCTGGAGAGCTGTGAGACGGCAGTGTCATGAGGCTGTTCTGGTTTCAGTGGTAGTACCTATCCTTATCCACTTTAAAGGATCCAACTTTCTACAGGTTCATGCACTGCAAAAAGCATCAAATGCTTTTCTGTCAGGCTTTGGGGCTCGAGGTGAGCCTGTTACTCCCTCATTTTTGAGCAAAACAAAGACTGAGAGGCCTGATACGGAAATCACTATTCTCACATGCTGCACTTGAAGTGAAACAGACCATATTCTTGATGAAGAAAATAGCTACTCATTGCTCACGCCAACCATTTTAAAGTGAGAGTGACAACTCCTCACTGGTTTAGGACCCTTATAGATCAGATTTGAATTACTTCAAAATACCAGCTTATGTCTACAGCTCGAGTTTTCTGTCTATCCCTATCAAATGCATATTATAGCTCTTGTATATTTCTGTATATGATGACTTTGAAGGCAGAGAATCTTGGGCAAACTGGGAGGTGTTCTTTCTGGTGACTGAAGAGTGAATTTGAGCTTCAAGGTGCAATTTCCTTTCTCTTTTTGGAGCAGATTACTTGATTTCAGGTGAACAAGAAGCATCACAGCCTGGAATTTGGACTTGTTATGCCTTACCGTGACTCATAAAGCGAGTAACATTCAAAGCAGCAGGAAATGTTGGGATGATTTAGGAACTTGGTGCCTCCTGCAAGTCCCTCTGCCACATGTATTTCATGTTGGTAATCAGTTTGGTATGGGGAGGTAGTATTTAAACTAACAGAAAATCATTAGAGGATTTACAGAACGGTGCGAACACCTGATGAGGCCATGAGGCTTCCTTTGGACTAGAAAATGATTTAATTATTCTTTGCTGTTCGAAACATTTGTCTTGGTAAAAATTAAAATGATTATGGCAGGCAGAAAATTGTGTCCCATGTTAATATTTGCTGTAAATGAACAAATGGCAGAGTGTGGGTTGGTTCCTGTGCTGGACTGAGAAATGAAATATGTTCTGTGGTCTTTTAATACACAGGAGTTTTTTCCAGGCTAATAAGGAAGTTCTATAAGCTACTGTGCCTTATATTTTCATTGAACGAAGTCTCTGACTTTGCCTATTGGAGTTACTCTCTCTTTCCTTTCTCCCTCAGTGCTAGGAGTTTTGCTTGTAAGTATTTGCATCTATGTCAAATCAGTGTTGCTACAGTGTCTTATCTTAGCAGGCAGATGACACTGCATCCTGTCATCTGTTTCTGTGGAGACCTAGGGACTTTAAGTGGTTTTCCTGTGTGTTGTCCTGGGGTTTTCTTGTGCTCGGTGTGGCTGCCTGCCGCTGTACAGCAGGTTGTCACACGCATGCTCCTTTATTGGTTCACCAGCATTTTGTACTCATTCCACATAGCACAGGAACAACAGATGGCAGTGATAAATCTCTAGCTTCCTAAAAACTTGAAGAACTGGATGGAGATTTTAGAGCAGCTTCCAAAACCTAAAGGGGCTACAAGAAACCTGGAGAGGGGCTTTGGACAAGGGCCTGTAGGGACAGGCCAAGGGAAATGGCTTTAACCTGCCAGAAGGGAGATTGAGATGAGCTCTTAGGCAGAAGCTGTTCCCTGTGAGGGTGCTGAGGCGCTGGCACAGGGTGCCCAGAGCAGCTGTGGCTGCCCCATCCCTGGCAGTGTTCAACTCCCATGGCAGGGGGTTGGAACTGGATAATCCTAAGGTCCTTTCCAACCCAAACCAGTCTGGGATTCTATGTTGAGGGCTCTCTCATTCCCACAACAGTTCTGCCAGTCTCTCACAGAGAGTCTCAAACCACAGTGCTGTGGACTCAAAGAAAATGAGAGGCAGGGACACCTTCCATTAGACCAGGTTGCTCCAAGCCCCGTCCGATTCGGCCTTGAACATTGGTCTCTGATCTGCTGGGATTTGCATGGACATAAATGATTGAAGTTGTAATGTGCAGGTCTTTGGAAAATGCAAGATTGCAAAAAGCAGATTAAATGTTAGGGAAGGAAAAAGCACCTAAACAGAGAAATCCTTGTGACATTTAATCTGTCATAGCCCCATATCTGAAATTCCAAGAGCCGTTCTTGTCCCCCCTCCTGTTAAGTGTAGCAAATCTCTAAGGTGTAAGTAAAGCTGAAGAAGGTGTAGGATGTAAAAAGGATGATCAAAGACAAGTGGAATGTCAAAAACTCTTCTTTTCTGTAAAATCATGAGTGCTATGGGGAAAGCAAATAGGAAAGGAATGCTTGTTTCAGCTGTCAAGAACCAACAGACAGCATGTGCTTGATTGATTCAAAGACATGTGAAAAATGGTACATTTTCTCAGGGAGCATCAGGTGGAACTTGCTGTTGGGAGCATTAGGGCTGCTGGAGGCTTACCTGGATCCAGAGAGCAGCCAGGACAAGGTTTTAAAGGCAGAATCTAACCAGGGCTAGTAACACGAAGTTATCTCCTCCTTCTCAGGAAATCCTTCATGCAGGGATTGTTTGATGCTAGGAGGCTATCTGGAGCTGTGTTGCTTCTATGCTTTTCTTCTGTTCTCTCCTTGATACTTGCAATTGGCTGCTGTGTGGTGCTGTGAAACCTTCACCATGTTCTTGTGTTCCTGGAGGTGCCCTGCTGATGAGCAGCCTTTGTTCAGCAGTTCTTGGGGTACGGTGATGTTAAAAGGAGTGTGAGCAGCAGCTCAGGGAGGGGATCCTGCCCCTCTGTTGTGCTCTGGGGAGACCCCCCCTGCAGCCCTGATCCAGCTCTGGGGCAGCAGCACAAGAGGGACCTGGAGCTGTTGG
>JANHGB010015839.1:10158-22689 GCA_026283785.1 Coracopsis vasa | reverse complement strand
CCCCCTGTCCCGTTTCTCCCCCTGCTCCTTCCCTACAGTCTGTTTTACAATAAATAGGTTAAATGGATTTACATGATGCAAGCGCAACTCAAAGACTTTTGCCCTATACATATAACCATGTTAAACTGTGAGATTATACATGTGATAGATCTCTAAACAGAACAACTACCATTTAGATTTTTAAAGAAACACAAGTATTTCAGCATGTACACAGTAATGAGTTCAAAACTGTCCAACATAATCACTTTTGTACATTCTCTTCCTCTTTATAGCCTTAAAGGGATTTTAGACCTTGATGGCGACAATCCCAAAACAAGAGTAAAATGAATTTATTTTATTGCAAACAAACGTCTAGAGTTAAATTTCTCCACCCACTTTCTTTAAAGAGAATAGGAATCAGCAGGCTAAGGAGATACACCCATTTGAGAATTGACATGATTAAAAATTAGATAGAAAATGGGTGACTCACAGTTTCATTAGCTTACAAAATGGTGGAGTAACTACTACAAGCACACTAGGTATACAGTATTTTGTGGGGAAAGAGTTATACAGACACACAGCTAACTTCATATAGATCCCATTAGACAACTGGATTTACAACAAGTTTTGTTTAATAAGAAATGGGCAAAGCCAGCTTCTTTTCAGAATCAAAATGCAGAACAAATGGAAAAGAAATTACGGTGTTGTACCTTCACAAGTTTGAGCCTCCACAAATAATGCAACCAAGTTTTACAACTTTAAGAGCTTCTACATACACTCCACCTTCACTACTTTGCCCCGGGTTTCCTCTTTGCCCCCAACATCTCACAGAGTTCTAAGTGTTACAAAAAAGTCCTAGTTATTGCCGGAAACTTTGACCTCCCGCTCCACCCCTCCCCACCCAGCAGCTTCATAGAGATGGTGGAGTGTAATTCGGAGCTTTACATAATCTCACGGTGTTGCAGAGGGCTAGCGAGGAGCCTCCACGCCGATCTGGTTGCTAACATTTCTATCGTATTGTGACATGACTCACGACTGTTTCTTAGAAATTGGGGGATGGGGAAAAAGGAGAAA
The DNA here is from genome assembly GCA_026283785.1 of Coracopsis vasa. NCBI lineage: Eukaryota > Metazoa > Chordata > Aves > Psittaciformes > Psittacidae > Coracopsis > Coracopsis vasa. Next base: position 21,636 of record JANHGB010015839.1, on the reverse strand, counting down.
ATTCTTTAATAAAAAGACACCAGGTACAAAGCAACGTTTTACTTTTGTTGTGGTAAAAAAAAAAGTCACATTTTACAGATAAAATGTAGAACCCTGAAATACTGACACATTCTCTTATCGTGCACAATGCTGAGGTTCTCTTACGAATCACTTTAAAACTGCAATTAAAAATGTACAAAAAAAAGAAAAGAAAAAAAATCAACCCACAAAGCTTCTAAAAAAGGAACCCGCAGGCACTTCCTCTTGTGGAATGTTTAAAAAGTTAGCCTACTAAAGAAAACAGTCGACTTCTTGTGAAGGTTTTGGAGAAATATGTATCAGTTCATTTATTTGGGTATTCAATAATATCCTTGGTGATAATGCTGACTCCATGGCTTCTGACCCCAGAATTGCTGCAATAAAGGGATAAATAGTTAATTTTAACCAGGAATCACATAAATGTTGTATTTCTTACAGAAAAACAGAAGGTGTTTAGAATCTAATTCTCCTGGAACTCAAGCAGATTAAAGTGCTCTCAAATAGCAGCAAGTTCCTGAACAACTGAAGGCAGTTAAGAGTTCACTTCACTGTAGTAATGTGAAGCCAAATACTACACACCATTAAGACTGATAAGCCACAGCTGATACTTGATATATCAAGACCGTCAAACCAGACCAAGTTTTGCACAGAAACCTATTTATAGAAGTATTACCTAGCATTAGAAGATTTTGCTATCCAGTTTTGATTACACATCTAATTATTTCAGACAGCACTTTGAAACATTCAAGTTAACAATCAGTGGAAAGATAAAGTTATGACTACTTACACCCTGCTGCCACTGGTTGTAGCCCTGAGATTGGTTTTTGTAGCCACGATTATTTCCCCTTCCTCTGAAGTTCTGTAAGAGGAGAACAGTTTTTAACTACTTCATCTACAACTGGTATTTCATAAGTGTACAAATACCAGCCTATTACCACCAGAACATCATGCACCATATAGAATCAATCTTTCAAATATGAAGTCTCAGGCCTAGGTTTAAATAAGGCAAAGTAAAAAGTCCCTGAAAAACACTACCTCACCCTCTGAGCAGCTGCTCCTTAAATGTGGGGCAAGAACCTCAGAATTAATAAGCCAGCTCAAACTCACTGCCAGTGGTCTGGAAAGCTATAGCTAATCCAGTTCTGACTCACCCTATTTCCAGCTGCTAAACTGCACCAGGACAACTAAAAATACAACAGCTTGCCTATTTTTAGTTAGGAAATGCTGTAGCTGCTACAAGGATGCGTTATCTGAGCAGACAAAAGGATACGGTTCATTCAACTGAAAATAGAGAAGTTAGCCCACAAAACTTCAAATGGAAGTTACAGAACAAGAAGGGGACATTGATACTAGTAGATAAAATACTGCATTTCCCCTGTTCATCACAATTAGACAAACCTGAGCCCTGTTTACCACCTTGGGCTCCATCTGCTGGCTCTGCAGCAATCCAAATTATGTTTTCAAATAACTCCACTGATACCACATCAGTTAAGACCTCAGTTACCATGTCTTTACTAGTTGTGGTTGATACTAGACACGAAAACCAAACACTCTCTCAAGCTATTTCCAGAAAGTTCCTTAGGTGCTTGATAAAGATACACCTTGACCCTAAGGCCAAACAACAATTACTATTATCGGGGTGTGGGGGACAGAACCAAACACAAGCCTTCACACATGCCCTAAAAGCCTTTATCTTTTAACAAGAGAGAGGTACAGTTTCGACATGGAACCCCCCATTTCAGCATCAGAGCTTCTTACGCAACATTGAGAGCTCTGGACACATAGAAATCCCCCAAAAGCATCACCTGGTTGTAGTTTCCCCTGTTGGGCATTCCACCTCTGTTATAGTTTCCTCTGTTTGAGTATCCACCTCTGCTTGGAAAGACAGGGCCACGAGGATATGGGTAGCCAATTGCACCGCTGCTGCCACCGCCACCACCACCACCTCCACCACCTCGCTGAGGCATGTTGCCTCCCCTCCTATTGTATCCACCACGATTGCCAGGGACTGCAGGGAGAAAGTTGCTTCAATCAAGTGATTGTTAGGTCTGAAATATTTCTAACATTAAGTTTACTGTTCAAAATAACAATGGCATCGAAATAAGATGTCCAAATTCAGTGTAAAAATTTCAGTGCGAAGATTTAAGTCGTAAATGGCAATTTAACCACGTACTAACCCCCCATACAGCCTGGGATACAAACAAACACCAAACCTAACACAGAAACTCAAAACTGGGCTTCAAACTACATGAACAGCATAATCCATGACCCTGCCAACCTTCACTTTTGAAGCTGGACAATTAACTTCGTGCTAATACTGAACTTACTGAAGTCAAAATCAAGCTTCCCACCATGTAACAACTGCAATGGAAGTACTTCACCACCCCCCAGGAGCAGCCTCCAAACTTTACAGGCTTGTTTCTAAGCTCACCTCCTCCTCTGAAGTTGCCCCGCATGTTGAATCCTCCACGTCCTCTCTGACCCCTATTAAACTGATTTTTATTGCTTTTCTTGTTCTTCTTTGAGCCAGTGTTCTGTTTCTTTTCTGGTGGAAGAGACTTCTTACTCTCCTCTTTGTACTGTTCCAAAAGCTTCTGAGCTTCTTCTTTTTGCAACTCTACATAGATTATTTCATCAAAACATTCTGCTACCTCTGGCAGTGTGAAGTTCCCTATAATTGCAAAAACACTGAGTATTCAGCATCTACATTCAGGTACAGTCGAAGTTGTAATTTAATCACCTTTCTCCCATTCTTCTTCCCTCCCCCCGCATTCCTTCAGCATAGGGACATTACAGAATTTGAGCATTTAAGAAAGGTAACAGTGACAAAGGAAATAAACAGGTCTTCATGGAGTTGCCAGTACTGTGCCAAACCTTGAGAACATTCTGCCTGTATCTTTTTTTTCTTTTATAAGCCTCCACTCAGAGTACCAGTTTCTGCCAAATATGTCACTTATATAGGGCACTTTATGCCAAGACAGCTTTGTGCATCTGCATGAAGCATATCAGCATAACTGAGTAGTGTTAAGGACTGCAGCAGAGGGAACACAATATAGTGTTGTCCTACAAGTTACAATAGTCTTCCAGTTTTGATTAAGTACAACTGTTTAAGATAAAGTGATTTTTTAGACTTCACGTTTACTTAATCCTTTAAACAGATACTCAGCATCCTAAAACACAGTATAGGATTATGTTCCATGCCTTTCATTTTGAGAACTGCATGCTCTGGAAGATCTTTTCCCTCCACCTCTGCCTTCTTTTGTGTTCTTTGCTTGTAGTCTTCATCTTTTGGGCAAACAACAACTGCTTTGCGCTGGAAGCCTGCAAACAGGCACATTTTTCTCCTCTGCGCAGCTGCAGACACATTTGTCTGAAAAAAATGCAGTAACTTACTACACGTAGCTGTCATTGTAAGAGTTAAGGAAGTCAACTTATGGTGTATAGACTTCACCTCTACAAGAGCTTGCAATGAAGTTTACAAATAACTGGACATAAAGATGCTGCATAATGCAAAGTTACGAGCTCATATCCACGTGTTAAAACACTATTCCTCCCACATCCCATAAATCCATAGAAGTTCAGACAAGCATTTGTAAATAGCGTCTCAACTTTGTGTCCCCTGAATGAGTAGTCAGTGAAACAACAGCTATTAACAATGTAACTTTAATCCCATTTAATTACTGCACTACAGCCTATAACAAAATTTCCTTAACCATTTTTCACTGAAGCTTCTACCTGATCCAAAATGAAATTCCGCTTCTTACGAGCTGCAATCTCAATGAACTTTCCAAGACACTGTGGAGCTCTCTGCAACAGTGTGTTAAGTTTTCCAGTGTCTGCCATCTGCCGCTTAAAACCTGCCACCTGCAGAGAGATTTCCCAGAGTTAATTAATGTAGCCCTGAGACACGTGGATGACATTTTTGTTTGTTAAATGCTTTCTGCACGGATTCAACGACTGTCCCATTCAAAGCCACAACTACAAACTTGTAACCGGAATTCCCAAAGTCTCTGTAAGACACACAGCTTTATAAATGACTCTAGGTCAATCAATACAGCTAAATCCAAGGTATGCTCGTAACATTACCAAATCATATCACTGTCCTCAGAACATTTAGCTTTAAAAAGAGATACTTGAACAGTTAGCAACAATTGACTTGTATAGCACCAGGAATGCTTGAGAATCCTGTTGTGCCACACATGAGCTCACAGCTCAGTGAGATAAAAGAACATCTTTAATAGTCACTAGCTAACCAGTAGCTAGTTCCTAAGATTTCTTTGATACAAAAGAACCCCGAAGACCCTGGATTTACAGCAAGCCTTTAACATACCAACAACTAAGATGTCACCGCTTACCATCATTTTGTCCATAATAGTGTTTGTCCCAAGAATGTTGTATTTCCCAGGATTTGCTGCTGCATGTTTCGTAACCCATGTAGTCTTGCCAGCTCCAGGCAAGCCAATCATCATCACCACCTATGATGACAAGTTCTATACTTCAGATACTAGTTCAAAGGTTTTCTTTAATATGCAACTTAGACTAACAAGCCTAACTGAAACTGGGGGTGGTGGAACAGGGATACTGGAGGGATGAGGAGTCAGAGCATACCAAGCACTAAAGCTCCCAGACAAAAAGGTCAGTGTTGTGCTATCTCCACAACTCTGATACTACCAAAAAGAAACCTACCTCACAGTCTTTCTTTTGCTCAGGTCCCTTTGGTCCTCGGACCCTATCCTCCAAGGGGACCTTCTGGATGAAGGTGTACTCTTCTGGTACAGGAAAGTAAGGTTCCTCCTTCTGGCCAAAGTTGAACTCAACTGCACAGTTATGGCAGAGAACATGTGGGAAGAGTGGCCGCCCATCAAGAACTTCCTTGCTTATTTTGAATGCAACACCAAGCTCTTGTCCATTCTTGGAATATGAGAGTTCCACTTCATCACCATCAAAATTCTGGTTTTCAGACAAAGCATTAGTTTGGGTAAAATTACTCACCTTGCTCTATAAAGTTCCATTTGTCATTTCACTATATTGGCTATTCTAACTCAACCTCTGTAACACTAATACATCATAAAGGAACTACTTAATTTTTTTCTGTTAGGATGAATTGCTATCAACGATAGTCTTGTTTAAAATCTGTTGTGTTCACCATCACCACCCCACATTCACACCTGTCTGTGAATATGCAATTGTAACACATTGACAGTAGTCACTGTTGGCAATACCTGCTATTTCTACCTCCTCCCTATGTTAAACTTGTCTTGCTCGAAGTTTTTCTGTATTTGGTTTACTGCCTCTCACAAAGTAGTCTAGAAATTCAAGGATGTTTTTCATTAAAGAAAATATAAGGAAAAACTTACAGCAAAACACCCAATCACATCATTTTCATCAAACTTCTCACCAAAGTCTTCAGTCTCACAATTGCATGTCTTTATTCCTTTTAGAGAATATCCATAAGAAAATTCTTCTTCACCTGAAGAAATATAGTTTAAACTTATTAAAAAAAAGGCATTTTCACCTAACCATTTAGAAATGCAATCACTTTACGGCTACTTCAAAGTAAACTGCTGTTCAGAATGTTTTGATTAATGCCACAACAAGCTATGACCCCCAAACCAGCTACAGCTTGCTCTTATATTCAAGAATACTCTTACTTGAGATAGAACAGCAGTGTTTCCCCATCCCAGTTTTAAAAGCCGTAATGCTGCTAGCTCCAGATTCATGTTGACACAAAGCTGAATTGCCAGATAAAGTCATGAGCAAGTATTTTTAAACCCTGAAGACCTGATTATGCATCGGTATACCTGTACCGTAGTTAGTCAGAAAGGCTTTCTGACTTTAGTCTCCAGCAGCACTTACCCCTCCCATTTTAAAGGGAGTTTAGCAGACCTTCAGCCTATGCGACAGCTGAGGATGAAGCTGCAAGGAACAAGCTAACAGAAGTGTCAAACACAAGGACTCAGGTGGAACTTAACAAGAAAGCTGCTGCTGCTGGCAGAACATACCAATTAACATACATTTCTTAAAAAGACATTTCTCAGCAGCAGGTATTATCTATAAATATCATTTATGATCGGTTCCCACAGATCTAATCTTTCTTCCTAGCTACTTTCAGAAATAAGGATTCTCCCTCCGGGTCAAAAGAATGATACTGTGGTTATCCAGGAATTTTAATTCACTGGTTAAATCTTACACTATGCCCCACCCTTTAAAAAAAAAAAAAAAATTAAGTGGGAAAGGCCCCCTCTTCCTATTTATGGCACTACATGGAAAATACAAATCCTTAATCTTATCAGGTCTTTAGGAACATTTTCAACAACCCATACCTGACCACTGAAATAATTAACTCTCAAATCTTCAATGCCTTTTCAGACCTGAATACTTAATGACTTTATCTGGTCCCAGTAATAAGCTTTCCCACACCATGTCCAGTGAATGATCCAAGTTAAGACCATTTTTCAGAACACATGGGCTACAATCACTAAGCTTTCCCCATCTGTTGAAGAAAAAATTACTTAACACTTCAACCACATACACAACAAACAATAGAAAAATAGTCAAATGTTTAAGCCTTACCAAGCAACATTCCACTTGCATTCAGCGACCAGCCAACTCTCACTTCATGTATGTCAATGTCTTTTGTATACAGGTGTTTAACAGGAATCTTTTCTGTAACCTATTTTTAAATTATTCATTAAAAGGTATGCAATATTTATTAGACACTACTGAGATGGAAACACAAAGGTAACATCTGTAACCTTTACACTTTGGTTAAATCGTTGCTAAGTCCGAGTAATCACCTTCTGCAAAAACAAAACATGCTTCAGTGAAATATGTGAAACCACAAGCCAGTGACTAAATAGTTTAATCTCCTGACTGATCAATGAAGATGCAAGACACCATATACCTTCCAAGCACTTAGTCATAGCAGTCCATCTCACTGGCCAAAAGCCTTGATCCTTTTGATATGGTATTAAAATCACAAACAATATGTACTGTGGTTTTTTTTGTTGTGGTTTTTTTTTTTTTTTTTAATAATCACCATGAAGTTGGGATTAACAATAAATTACTTTGCCAATAAAATGTGGCAATGGATTAAAAATATTGCTGCATATAGACTGGGGAAACTATTACACTCTTGCGTCCCTTGCCACAGTAAGACGACTTCCTGGGTGATTTGCTAGCTTTCAAACAACACAACCAGATTCAAAAAAACCCTGTCTAAAAGCACTGGAACCTGTAGGCAACCAGCTATTTTCCAACTGCCTTAACAAACTTCACCAAGCCAAAGTAACTAATAGGCATCCTACCAGTTTCCAGAACCGTGTGAGCCAGGGGACACCAAGGTGAAACTGATTTGAAAGTGAACAGGGCAGTAAATACCAGCATCAATTTAATTTCATTGTCCTAAGTACCAAGAGACACAGGAGTCACTTGATGCAAGAACCTGGAGAAAGGGATCACTACCCACTCCTGCTGGTAGTACTTAATTTTAAAGTACTAAAGAGAACAGAGTAAGTATTTATATACACAGGCACATCAAATGCAAACAAGCCTTTAACAGCGATTTTTTTTTTCCACTTAACAAGCGTTGTGCCTCCTGTTGCTCTTTTGTCAACAAGCTGGAGAAATCTTTTTTCACAAGGCTGACTGCTCTTTTCCATTCCTACCCTTCAGGTGAACTCTTGCACTCAAAATACTAGGACCTGCTAAATACTCACATTCATTGTGTACACAAGTCAGAATTATTCAGGTTGAAAGGGACCTCTGGAGGTCATCTAGCCCCACATATCTGCTTAGAGCAGGTCAAACTCAAAGGCTAAGTAGGAAGAGAAAAAAAGGACTGCTGGGATAATTTATATCCCTGAAGAAAAAAAAAAAAAAAAGAAAAAAAAGAAACAGCCAAGCCAAACATTCTGTGATCTTCAGAAAGCACAAGCAAACTTCTGACTAGTGAGTACCAAAACTCTGCAAGTGTTGATGCATGAAATTCTTGCTTCAAAAATGAGTTACACATTCTTGCTAGCCGCTTTCTTTTTTTGTTGTTGTTGTTAAATGGAAGCTCTTAGAAGTAGAGGTTTTCCAAATTGAGCCATTTTTTATCAGGAACCATTTCATAGGTTCTTAAGAGAAGGCCTTCTGAAAATCCTGTTCACCTGAATTAGTTTCAGCTGAGTCCAAAAAACTTGAAAGAATAAACAAAATCGTATCTAAGCATGCAAGAAGCCATCTCCCATAAAACACCAGTTTAACTCACCTTCATCTCAAAGCAGACTTTGCCTTTAGAAACTCCATAGGAGGCTCTCCCTCCAGCCCAAAGGAAAGCGAAGCTTTCCATGGTCAGAGAGGAAGCACTAAAGCGGTCTCTTGAGATTTTAAAATGCAGGTCACAGTTATCTGTTAACATAAAAATCATTGTTTACTCTCATTACAAAATACAATTGTTCAACTTTATGTATTAAAGGTGATTTTCAATACAAACTGCCAGCAACTGCTCAGCATCTTTCAGGAAACCAACTGAACACATGCCTAGACTGAGCTGCAGGCTGAAGGTCAGCCAAAATCTTATGAAAAGCTAGCCAACAAGAATAATTTTCAAGCTGCCATCTTCACTTCTGTCACCAGATTTCCTCTATTTTTATTATCTGCTTGAAAACCTGGCTGTCACCTCACCTATTTGAACATTTTTTGTCTGTTACCTATTTCCATCAATATAGAGCAAATGAACCCGCATCATGCTCTGCATTTGCTAGATACCTTTTTTTAAAATCTGCTTGCCCCTCATGCCGAAATCTAAGGGCAGCTGAGAGGTAAATAGGAACACAAGTATTTCTATTTAAGTACTGAAAGTAGTACTGTCTCAGTTTACATAGTCAATCAGCAAGTCCAATCAGATTAAGCCAATTAAAGTCAGTTAAGTCAAGTGCAGGCAGGGTAAGCATACAGAATGTGGCAAGAGAACCTACTTCAACTAAAAAACACCATTTGCACTACAAATTCACCTATTGCCCTAAGAACTTAAGTGGAACCTTCTACAGACATCTTCAGGCTGCACACTGAATTTTGAAATTTATCTTCTAGCTATCTTCAAAAAGACAATGCAAAATGGTAGCACAAGGTGCAGGATACAGCATTTGAACCCCCCAGAATAAGGAATCCATAGAAAAAACTTCAAATCTATTTGACAGTTACAAGAAAGGAGCAAAATGAGCAAGCAGTGAGTTGCTCTGCCCTGGTATAAAACCTGCATGCCATCCTAGCACCCTGAAACGCAGCCTTCCCGGTATTACTGGTAACTCATGCACGAGAATCTTGTGTTTGCATACAGCTATCCCCAGTTGCAACTACAGTAATTGTGATTCCAGTGTTCTTCCATTAGTACTTCTGACTTTGTTGCATGATAACCAGGTAAAATCATACAGAATAAACCCACCAGTGTAGGCTGCTTTTAGGACAAGTGAGAACAGAACTTGAAGTTTAGCTTCCTTGTAAGACACAGCCCTTAAGAGCACTAAACCTCTTTTATGTCTGGATCACTATGGTCCATAAAAGAGAGCACCAAATTGTTACATAATTCAGTCTTACAGCTGTTTGATTCTGATCTCTGAGCAGCCCGTTGACACTTGAAATTAAAAATAACAAAAAGTAGGAACTACTCAGTTACTGGGAAAATCACAAGCTTCCACAAAGGTGCCTACTCACCAGGTTAGCAGCTAGAAACTTGAGATTTAGTTACCAAAATGTCAAGGATGGTACATCCAACAATTCACGTGGCTGAAATGAATACCTCCTTCCATTTCAGAACATTTCTCAGGAGAAAAAAACCCACCTGAAGCCACTAACAAATATGTCAGTAAATGCCAAAATTTAAAATATCCTTCCATGGTGTTTGAAGAATCAAACAAGTTAAAGCATCACTTAAGTTTCCTAATACTGCACCAAGCCCTTATACTTACCCTCGAGAACACGTCAACTTTGCCCCAGTCATAGTGCATCACAATAATAGTAACATTTATAATCTGCCTCAAAAGCCACAGTTTGTAGGTGCTTGTCCCCTTCGGTGCCCTCCTGACCAATTCTCTGCCACTCAATTTGCACAGATCACACTCCCTCCTACCCCCAAATTCCCAGGTTGCACAAATGGGTCATTTTTCAGGTCTTACGTGATTTTGTTAAGTTTATCAGGTGACAGGAACAGAGCCTCAGCAACTTATGCAGGAAGCTCACTTCACAAACTGTACTATCGTAGTCACCTACACTACCGACTCTCAAAACTTTCTGAAGTTAAAAGCTCATATGCTATATAATTAGCTTCCCAAGCTGTTTTTAGGGTGTTCTATGCTCACTCGGCGTTTGCCCACCTTATTTCCATACTAGTGTTTTGGTTAACAGTTCTTTAAAAAAACTGCATGTTATCAAAGACGTAACAGGAACACAAATCTTATTCCTGCTAAAGAGCCGTATATCCCTCTATTCCATACTGAAAATGGGTGGAAACACCATTTCTTTTTTTTTAGCTATTTGGTAATAGAAATTAACAGATGTATTCACTCCACATTTCAGAAATGTTGTTCTCAGATTAGAAGCATAAGATTGCATCTTTACAGTGTAAAGGAAACTGTGTTTACTCACAAGTATCAAGACAAACCACTGTGTCATCAAAATGTTCATCTTCTTCTTCAACAGGTGGTTGAGGCGACTTAGCCCTGAGCAAAACAAAAACAGCCAACCAAAATATAATTAAGCTACACCCATTTTCATGCCATTAAAATAAGCATTTCTCTTCTTTTCTTCTCATTCACAAAATGCTGCCAAGCATCACGTTTATTTACCTGCTGTACTTATTTTCCTCAATGTACTCAAAATATCCACGGCCATGGTCTTCACGTGGTCTCTTCACTCCTCTCTTTTTCTCACCAGGCTTTTGTTCTGCTTTAGCATCGCCTGCAACAAAATTAACGATTTAATTACACAAAGTCATTCTTCATGATCTAGAATAAAATGCTACATGATGCTTCCAACTTTCGAAAATGTAAGAATCTACAGCACAAAAAACCCCAATGCTACCCTACAGAGGATTCTGCTTTGTACCAAGATAAAAACCCGCATCTCGAATTTTCTCAGAGGACCCGAAAAACTTGTCTGCGAAATCATCTCAAGCGGCCAGCACACCATGCACCGCCGGTGCACTGCTCGATGTTAAGATCCACACAGACCGCTCCCAAGCGGCAAAGTTCAAAAAATAAACCAAAAATCAGACAAAAAAAAAAGCCCTCCCGCGACGCCAGGCAGGCACCTCCCAGCTCCCCCCCCTTCCCCGGGAGCAGGACATTCCGGGCCGCCCGCAAGGACACGGAGCGACCCGCACGACTGCGCCTCCTCTCGGCAGGCCCGGCGCGGGGCCGCTCGGCTGCCCGCGGGGAAGGGATTCCTCCTCCTCCCGCCTCCATTGTACCAGGCCTT
>JANHGB010015837.1:0-21542 GCA_026283785.1 Coracopsis vasa | reverse complement strand
AAAGAGGAGAATGCTCAAATTACATGGATCCCACTCTCTCCTTGTGTTTGGCACAGAAGAATTTACAGACAGCTCCTGTATTGCTGGGTGATTGAAAATATGGCATTCTGGAGATCCCAGTTCAAAGCCAGCCCTTTTTTACCACTGAATTTTACTGTCAGAGTGTCAGGTTACTATTTCATATAACCTCTCCCTAATGGAATTTATGGATCTGATGTTCTAATGGATGCTTTTACTTGTAAGTAGCGATTTCACACATTTTCCTCAGTCCGTGTGTCTTTTCAGTTAAGAAAAGGCCCCAGCTAGGACAAGGAATCCATAAAACAGTGAGGTTACCATCCTCCGACAACCTAAGAAAGACCAAATTTCGATGCTTATTTATTTATATTTTTTGCTGTAGTACCCTGAGTAACCATGAACAGAACTGCAAGCACATCCTTGTAAATCCTTCTCATTAAAATGCCTTGATTTGCAAAGGTCATTTTTTTGATAAGAAAAACGTGGGACAGTCTCAGCATCTTTAAAAACCAAGATTCCTACGACTAATTTAGGAAAGAAAAATTGTTATCTCAGTAGATTAATTTTGTAAGGCAGATGAGGAAGATATTGTGTGGGGAATATTTGTTAAGAATGACCTTAGGTTTTCTCTAAGGGGAGAAATGATGCCCAGCTCTGAAGTCCTAAAATGAGGTCTATTTATCTATTGCTAATGATAACAGTGACCTCTTGTGGAAATTTCTAAGATCTTTTCTGACTCAAGTTGGTTTATCCTGGTTGTAGTTTGAATCTGCTTTTGGCATTTCTAATGCATTTGTTACTGTTCATAAAAGAATAACCAATTTAAGGTAGTCCCTTCTCCCTTGGCTAAGTCTGTGACTAAGCCACTAGTTGCAGTGTACCAGATCTTTAAGTTAGAAAGGAAAATAGTACATCTATGTTGTTATTTTAGAAGAAGATAGTTGTTCTAAAAAAGAAATGGTTGGACCTTAGGTTTGTTAATTAAGCATTCTGCCATATCCAGAAGTCAGAAGCAGATTTTGGTATTTCTAATGAAAGCCATTACATCTGCTGGAGCAAAAGCAGCTTGTTTGTGCTTCCTGAATTAAAAATGCCACTAACCATGAAGTTGGTTTCTAATGAGTCAGTAATAACCACATTTGGGTTAATAAATCTGTCTTTGACTTCAAAACCTTTTCAGACCAGTCACTACTGCAGACACAAAAGGTATCTCCAGACTAATGTTCCAGGGTGTTTCGTACCATATCTCTCTACTTGCTTTCCAGCCGGATGCTGTGTCATTTTAGACTTTGGTTTAACCCTCATGCCATGGCTTCTCCTATACGGACGATTGGTCTGCAGGTAGCATCCATCAGTGTTCTAAGCTAAGAGCCTGAGGTTTGTATCAAAGCAGCTGAGTCTCATCTACACTCTGGTAAAGGGGGTGGCAGCAGAAAAATGGAATTAATAAACACAGGGCACCAATATCTTACTGTCACTGGAAGATTTGTCAGACCTCTGCTGTCAAAACCTGTGTACCTTGCAAAAGGTATGCCAACAGCTAGAAAAAATGCTTCTTTAACCTCACAAATAAAATTAATAGAAGAGAAATGAACTAGTGGCCAAGGAGAGAGAGTCTAGGTAAGGTTGTAATTTCCAATGAGGATGCTGATGTCCACCTGAGGTTAAATGTGATATGGATAAGGAGACTTAAAACATAGAATAAAAGGCCATGGATCTTTATTCACTTACTTGCAGAGAGACCAGACTACCTTACTCCTGAAGGAATGAATGTGCACTATTTTCTTTTATGGTGGAGGGGGTTTATTTTAATATATCCATCCAGTTAGGAATGTCACCTTCTGAAAACATTGTAATGAAAATATTTAAGAAGAAGGAGAACTATTTACATACCTACAAGCCTATCAAGCAGACCTTAACTGTGTGTAAAACTTTAGAGTAGTCCTAAAATGAAAGAATAATTGAAGACCTGGAGTTACATGAAAAACGAAGTGAAATCAACAGAGAGTAACCAGACTGCTGCATCTCCTTGGTCTAAGAAATTAATTAATTAGTCTCATTTGGGTTTGACACAGTTCAATGTGGGATCCTAGCAGTAAAGCTCAAGGAAATGGTGATGAATGAACAAATCATAAGGCTTATGGGAAGCACTGATGGCAAGTTGAAAAGCAACTATGTGGCTGGAGATGGGAAAATATGCCTAGTTTTTTTTCTCAAGGAACAGTGTTGGGAGAAGTCCTTTCAGTTCACTAACTCCTGAGGTTTACATAAGTATGGGAATGTTACACAAAGCTGAAAGGCACTGGTACAGAGGAGGACAAGGATATTGTGCCTGAAGACCCACAGGACTGAACTGAATGGGACTGAAACTTGATCAATCACGCAAAATATATTTGGGACCTAGCAATTAAAAGCTACCTATCTGGAAGATAGGAACTGAAACCTGGAAATGATAAAAGGAGAGAAAGAAGGAATGAGCTAATTATGACCCAACAGTATCACTGGAATCCAGTCATGAGAGAGATATATCCCATACTGATGGGGATATAGTAGAATATAGAATAGTGGAGTATTTCTAGACACATACTACAACAACACAGAAACCTGAAAGAGGATCAAATGAAGAGATGGGCTACTTTGACCGAAGAAGAAGCTGTCCTGTTCCTGCCAGCAAAAGGAGGACTAAAGAAGGTTATGGTTACTCTGCACAATTACATTTGGGTTGGAGGACATGGAAGGGAAAATCTGCAAAGCATACACCAACCGCTGAGCCTAGAAATTTTTGCAGTCTTTGCTTTGACCAGTCAGTGTCTGCAGTACATGAACGATCAAAGCCCCAAAACAATGTGAGAAGCCTGAAGGGACCTCAGACAGAATGCCGTGTGATGAAAGAAAGAATAGGTACCCCTTCCATGTACATCATGGGGTAGATATAAGCAACAATTTACATCTATGTAAAAAAGCAATTTGTTTCACGAACAGCAAATAAAAAGGAGCACACTCTTGGCTGAAATGAGCAGTCATTTGAAATGTGAATCAGCGTTTGTTAATGGAGTTTTGGCATGTGCTGTCATTTTCTGTTATTAGCACTGGCTGAATGATGCCAACACTATACAACAATCCCACAATCAGAGGGCTTATAGCAGAGGATAGGAGACACGGCAAGCTTTGCAAAATGATGCTGTAGTTGCTTTCTTTATCCAGGGGCTACTTATTAACACAAATAACATCCCCCACCACCCGACATCCCACCCCCCCAAAAAAGATGTCATCCTTTAAAAAGACATAGGGAAAAAATGCAATAGTTTAAGCTTCCTGATGTTAATGGTCCTCTAGGTTTTTTTCACAACCCTGTTAAATTTAACTGACTGGTAAAGTTTTTTCTTTCCTTTACTTATACAATTCACAGTAAAAATAGCACATATATAGAGGTATATCTTCTGTAAAGCAGATAGATAGCTGATAAACAGCCTAACCACAACACACTCATGTTTGTTTTTGTACGCATTGTACTGAGCGTTGTGAAACTGGGACACACAGTACTTAAAGCATTACACTACACCAGGAGACCATATTCCATTACCGTTTCACATGGGGGAGGAAGGAAAAAAAATCCACTCTTCATCTTGTTTGTTTTTCTTTTTCTGTAATTCCTTCTTGACGACCATCACTTAGGATAATTTCAAAATTTCCACAGGTCTCAAAACCTCTCTCTCAAGTTTCAGAAGCAACAGCGTGGCAGCAGCACAGCCAGGGATCAGCATTTCACCTAGCCAGTGTCACTGTCCCCACAGCTTTTGATTGAGCCCTCTTGTCATTAGTCCAAGCCTCTGGCTTTCGGATGTTTAATTACCTTTCTTTAAAGTGATGCGCGGTCATTTACGATGACCACATAATATAATTGTCCCCCTGGACAATGTCTAAGGTGTGCAGTTCTCCCTGAGAAAAGAGGCTGGAACACGGCATCCCCATGATTTCTGGGCTAAACTGCTCCACCAGCATGCAGCCAGCATCAGGGCACTGCACCCCAGGCCACACTCATTTGTCAGAGGAGCATCACTGTGCCCCACTGCTTGGCAAAAGGGTAAAGCAAAAACTGTTGTAGCCTGGATGAGGGGGCAGGAGGGATGCAATGGCTGGATTGACAGGCTGCTGCCTGGGAGCCTGCAAAGATAAAAGCAGTGCTGAGTCACTCAACAAGTCCGGAGGCCAAATACTGCTCTGTTCACATAGACACCCCCCTTCCCCAAAGACAACGTGTTTGCCGAGAGAAAACAACAGTACAACATGTAATTGCTGCTCTCATGTCTGGAATGCCTGCTGGTACACAGGGAGTCCATCCAGGCTTGTACAAGGTTGCCGTGGGAGCAAAAGAGGGAAAATAACCAGCAGAATTAGGGCAGAGGAAGATAAGAAAGGTCTGTCTGACTCCAGGAGACAAGAAGGGACAGCTTGTTCATAGGTACTGAGGCCAAAAAAACAGGTGATGCTGCCAGCAGTTAAAAGGGCTGTGCTGCTCTTGCTCTCCTATTTAGCTTCAAAATCGCAGTGCAATCTTTGCTAATGAGAAAGAGAGCAGACGCAGGCGACGCAGGATCAGAGAGGAGATCTGAGTGGCCTCACCAAGTGGCCTGAGCACAAGATGAAAATGCCAAGAGCCCAGACTCGCTGGCGGAGTCTGCCGCCTGCTATGACCAGTGCTGGGTCAGAGCAACAGCCAGGCCCTTGCTGTGTGCCGTAGGGATTAGTCATGCTGTGAAGGAACAAGATGACATGGCAGATTTACTACTGAAACAAGTCGTTCCCAGGGCTCTCCGAACCATCCCAGCCTACTTTTCTCAGCATTTGTTTCTTCTGCTTGATCAATAATGTCTAAAATGCAGATTTTTCCTTAGAGGGAACTAGAATTGGAATCGAGGGCATCTCTTTCCTCTGCTTGGCCACCAGTTTTCATCAAAGTTACATGAACTGAGACTTCTGTATCGCTGGGAAATCTTGCTGAAATCACCAAGTGGCTTAGCATTCTGTGGTGGGAAGGATTGCTCCTCCAGCCGCGAGACCTCATGGAGTCTCACTGTTGCTGTCATTGCTGGCAGCAACACTCACAGCCCTCTAGAAAGATGGAAGGGATTCTTTCATGCTTTACACACTCTGGGTATACTTTAACCACAACAATAAGTAGTGATTGCAACATAATATAGTCTCTGTTAGTGGCTGGCTGTGGTTCAGTTCTGGCAGGCTGCAGAACAGAGCAGGATAATGTATTTACCTCCCAGCAGCTCTAGGGAGAGGAAGCTGGTTTTAGTCATCCAGCACTGGATGCTTACTGGTGTGGCTGAAAGCAGATGCTCACACAGAGCCATGCACCCCGGCATGGCTTCTGATCTAAAAAAAATCTGGAAAGAGAAATCAAGCATTAAAAGGAGCCTTAGTGTCTCTTTCCAGAAGCAACTGGGGACCAAGTTTCTCCATTGGTGGCCAAGCAGAATTCATGGATGCAGGCAGAGCTGTTCCCAAGCTGCTCCTAAGACTCCTGGCTCTGAGGAGAAAGAGTTGAATTTTCCCAAAGTATAAATATTACACCAAAACTCCCAAGGCAAATGGAACATAAGGGCAATAACTGACTGTACAGATGTGCCTAGGAAAAAATACTTGCATGTGTACAGCCCTCAAATGTATAAAGTTACTGGCAGGAACAGACCTGGTGGGACACAGCATGGTGGGAACAATCGCTGTAGAGCTCTTTCCCCAGGTGCCTGGGAGTGGTTCAAAGGTAGGGTCAAGGTGAGGTGCTTGGCTTGGCTCAGGGCAGCACAGGCAGCAGGCTTTTTGCCCATGCAAGAGCCAAGTGCTAAGAAGGGGTGAGAGAAGACAGGGTGATAAGAATACCAGTCAAGCTGGTGTTTCTGTCAGATGATATGCAATGAGAGGGGCTGGGTAACCAGTGGTAACCAAAATGAAGGCTTACTGTGATAGCCACATGTTGTGGTATAACCCTAGCTGGCAGCTAAGCACCACATAGCTGCTCACTCACTCCCTCAAGCTGCAGGATGAGGAAGAGAATCAGAAAAGTTACAAGGAGAAAACTTGTGGGTTGAGATAGAGACAGTTTAATAGGTAAAGCAAAAGCCATGAGCACAAGGAAAGCAGAACAAGGAATTCATTCACCACTTTCCGTCAGCAGACAGGTGTTCAGCCATCTCCAGGACAGCAGGGCTACATCACACGTAAGGATTGTTTGGGAAGACAAACGCCATCACTCTGAACATCCCGCTTTCCTCCTTCTCCCAGCTGTAAATGCTGAGCATGATGCTATATGTTATGGGTTATCCCTTGGGTCAGTTGGGGTCAGCTGTCCCGGCTGTACCCCCCTCCCAACTGCTTGAGCATCCCCAGCCTACTTGCTGGTGTCATAGGGTGAGGAGCAGAAAAGGCTTTCGCTCTGTATAAGCTACTGCTCAGCAATAACAAAAACATCCCTGTATTATCAACACTGTTTCCAGCACAAACCCAAAACACAGCCTCCTATTAGCTACTGTGAAGAAAATTAACTCTATCCCAGCCAAAATCAGCGCACGGTAACTACAGCTACAAACAGCTCTGCTACATGCAGCTCCAAGACCTGCTGTGTTGTGCAGGAGGGGCTGGAGGGAGCAGAGAAGTGCAGTGGCTTAGCAAAACTACCCAAGTTTTGGCTTCTTTTCAGACTCCTCCTGCTGTCCTCCTTACCCTCCAACTGCTTTGCCTGTGAGTACAGCAAAGAGAAGGAGACAGAAAAGGTGCAGGGAGAGAAAAAAGGAGGGAAACTCAGCAAAGGACTGTTAGATTTAGAAGATTTCAGAAGGAAAGCATTTTGATGAATCATAGAATCATTTCGTTTGGAAAACATCTTAAAGATCATCCAGTCCAACCATTAACCTAGCACTGCCAAGTCTAACACTAAACCATGCCTCTAAGTGCCACATCTAGAGGTCTTTTAAATACCTCCAGGCTTGGGGACTCCACCATTTCCCTGGACAGCCTGTTCCAATCCTTGAAAACCCTTTCAGTGAAGAAATTTTTCCTAATATCCAGTCTAAACCTCCCCTGGTGCAGCTTGAGGCCATTTCCTCTCATTTTACCACTTGTTATCTGGGAGAAGAGACCAAACCCCACCTCACTAAAACCTCCTTTCAGGCAGTTGTAGAGAGTGATAATGTCCCCCTCACCCCAAGCCTCCTTTTCTCCAGGCCAAACCTCCCCAGTTCCCTCAGTACAACCTCACCAGTGCCTAGTACAGAGGGATGATCACTGCCCTGGCCCTGCTGGCCACACTGTTGCTGACACAGGCCAGGATGCTGCTGGTCTCTTGGCTGCCTGGGCACACACTGGCTCACGTTCAGTGGAGTCAATCAGCATTCCCAGGCTTTTTTCCACTGAGCAGCTTTCCAGCTGCTCTTCCCCAAGCCTGTAGTGTTGCATGGGGTTGTTGTGACCCAAGTGCAGGACCTGGCACTCAGCTGTGTTGTACAACAGGCCTTGGTCAATCAATCCGGCCTATCCAGATCCCTCTGCAAAGCCTTCCTACCCTCAAGCAGATCAAGATTCCTGCCTAGCTTGGTATCATGTGCAAGCATATTGAAGGTGCATTCAATCCTCTCATCTAGATCAATAATAAAGACATTAAACAGAACTGGACCCAATTCTGAGCCCTGGGGAACACCACTTGTGACCAGCTGCCAACTGGATTTTACTTCATTCACAACCACTCTTTGGGCTTGGTCATCCAATCAGTTTCTCATCAAGCAAAGAGTATGCTTGTCCAAGCCACGAGCAGCCAGTTTCTCCAGGAGAATGCTGTGGGAAATGGTGTCAAACTCTTTACCAAAGTCTAGGTATGCAACATCAGCAGCCTTTCCCTCTTCCACTAAGTGGGTCATCCTGTTGCAGAAACAGATCAGGTTAGTCAACATAATGAATGATGCTTTGGACAGATGTTGTTCTGCTGAGCTTTCCTTCTCATCCCCAAAGGCATGCCTGTAGCAGAGGAAGAATCAGGGCAGCAGCCCCAGCTGCAAGACACATGGTCCCTCTAGCATGGTGTGAGGCACCTTACCCAGGGCCCTCCTGCCAGCCCTTCCACCCAGCTGTGACAGCATCCAGCTCACAGCAGAATCAGTCCTACTTACAGCAGTCAAACCATGCTGGGAAGTCTCCAGCATTAATTCGCTTTTCCTTGTCCTGTGAATAGCTCTTTCCCACTGCCATGCTTCAGATAGGCTGGGAGAGAGGGGAAGAAAGGTGTCAGCTTGCAACTGGTGACAGAAATATGGGATACAGAGGAAAGGCAGGAGAAACTGCCAGCAGGCAAGATGGTCCAGCTCTGGGCCAGAACAAAGCCACGCTCTGCAGAGCAAGACCTGGGAGCACCTCTGACTCTCTCAAATACTGGGTAACAGTCAAGTATTCCTACAGTGCCTACCTGATAACACCAGCAGCTGCAGCCTCCCAGCAGTGAATTGAAGGGGATTGACATGCATGGGTTTAGCCTGATTAGCATCTGTATTTTGTGGCCACTTCCCTCACAGATAGCAGAAATGTTTCGTACATCGGTTCGGGTGCTGCAGGCAGATTTCCCTGTGCCATCTGTTTTGCGTTGCTAGTTGTTTGGCTTTCTAAAGCTGCGAACAGAGGGAATAGTCAAATTGCCTGTTGAATAGGGAAAAAAAGAAAAAAGGATAAAAACTATGCTTCTATCACATCACGCAAACTCTGCTGCCAGCAGAAAAAGCTCTGAATTATTCTGGCAAAGATCATCTATCCAGCCAGCTTTGGGATTGCCTGGCTACTTGGGCTACTTGGACTACTTGGGCCTCCATGAACCCACCACAGACCTTGTGCATGGACATACCTCTGCTCCTGATAATGCTGAGTCATTCAGGATTATACAGGTGAAGACCGATTATGAGGAATTACAGGAGGGATGTAATGGAGTGAGTGAGCCTGAACTCTCTGGTCTGATAAAGGTCTATGCCAGCACTAGCAGTGCAACAGAACTGGGAAAAAAACATAGATTGTGGGCTTGGAGAAAGAATCTTTTCTCTTGTTCAGCTCCTGGTGCCTCCTGTTTGTGCCCCTTAGTTCCTGTATAAGGAGAGAAATGCTGAGCTGTTAAGGTGACCTGCCCATGACTTCTTCCAAAAATCTACCTTCACTAGATCATCCTCCCACTCCTGAGCCCTAAATGGACCAACCGCCTATGTTTTATCTTTAATCTTCTAATACAAGGTCTGAGGAACACAACCAGAACCTAATAAGATCCTACTCCAAAACAAAAAGTGGTCCTTCACACCCCCTCCAGCCAGCCTGCGGATGTCCTCAGGAAACAAGGCTATGGATGCTGAAAGTTCCCACAGGTTCAAAAAGGTGCCAGAAGAAAACAGAACTGAGATCTACTGAGGGCTCCGAAACACAGAGACATCACATCTGGCTCAGGAAGTCTCTTCAGTGTTGGAGGCTGAGAGATGTAGTATTGCCCTGTTCTCCCCTGGGCTTTTTTGGCTGCTGCTGGAAAACAGGGCATTGGGCTTTTATTTCAGTCCAGATTTGTGACCTTATGCTTCTTTTTGGTGCAGTGTCCTCTGGGCTGTTTGGTCACCATCAACCCTGTATGCAGGAGCCTGGGCTCGTATCCTGTCCTCATTCACTGGGAAACCTGACAAATAGGCAAACCCCTTTAGGACACTTCCTTGTGATTTCATCCAAAATTTATTGCCACTTTTCCAATGTTCCGCACCCTCCCCTTCCTGCACACTTAGCAGACCAAGACCTTCCACTCCATTTAGGGAGACCAGGCCTGAGCACTATAAAACCTCATGTACATGCTTGTCTAGCAGATGCATGCTAGGATTTCCTATGCCAATCGCCATCATCACATCCAAAGTCGGCCAGAGCCAAATCACTTCCCTCACCCCCCACACGCCCTGGGTCCCTCATTGTGAAACTTACTGCCTAAAAAAACCGTTCAAGCCTGTGTCTATACAAACAAAGCAGAGCTGAGGAAAGATTTAGGCTCCTGCCAGACAGTGTTGCCCCCCCCACAGTTCAGGAGTTAGCACAATGCAGGAACCATTCCCAGTAGGTAATCTGTGTGAAGCTGCACGTTTTGGATGGGAATGAGGGTTTAGCACTGTGGACACACACAGCAGTTCTGTGCCAGAGAACAATCTCACTCACGGTTTATGAACGGAGGCAGTCAAAAACACCCTCACTTTCCCTGTGGTTCCTCCTCCACCTCAAATGAATGGAGGCAAAGCAATAAAGTGTCCTTAGCAAATCCTCCTGGAGTCCCGTGGGTCCCTTCCCCTCCCAGTGTGTTTTCATTTGCAGTGGCTGTTCTGTGGTTTCTGCCTGAGTTGGGTACATGTCAGACGTGAGCCGTGCAATCCTGTTCCAGGACCGGCTCCAATCCCATACGTGCTTGCAAGCAAACCCATTCCCGATGCGGAGACAGATGACTCAAGTGAGAACTCAGAAACATTTAACTCCTCCGTGCCAAGAGATTTCCCAGCACTAAGCACAGAAGGAAGAGAGTGCTGAGTGAAAAGCAAACTGCAATCAGCAGCTGGCTCCTGAAAGGGGACCTGATCTCTCTGCTAAAAAAAGATGTACACCCAGGCTGCCTTACCACTGGAAGAACATCAACTCTTACCGATGTCTTGGCACACATCTTCCAAGAGGAATTACCTGCTATTGCCCATAAAGACAAAACTGAGAAGCCTCTGCGCTGTAGAATTAGCACGTACGGCCAGCGTTTGAAAAGATCTAGCCAAAGCTGACATTTATGCAGGCTCAATTGCTGCAAAGTAAACAAGAACATTACTTGCTTGAAAGCACCATCTGGTAAGGAGGCACCACTGCAGAAGAGGAGCCTGCAATTCGGACATACAGCTTCTGAATGCAATTCCATCAGTATCTACACAGCAAACAAAACACTCAAGTGTACAAAGAATAGGAGCACATTCCTATATTTAGGAAAGTGTGATCTATTTGGGCTTCTTTAGCAAGAGAAAACATACCAGAAATAGTAGAAATTCTGAGACTAGATGAAACACAACAAAAGCAAGAATGAGGAGAAATAAAAATATGGCTGTGCACAATTAATTTGAGGAATTTGCTGCCACACCATGGCACTGAGGTCACAATCTTGCAGGATTAAAGAAGGAACGGGTTGTTTTTATGAATGCCATGACAATACTGCATTACTTGCTAAAGGTCAGAGCTTCCCTCACATTCCATATACCACAAGTCTGGAAAGGAAAAAGCTTTCCAGAACATATAGAAGCCTCAAATTGAGGGATCTGGGGAAAATATCTTGCCAGATTACTTTAATTTTTCCTATTCAAGCATTTCTTGTGCTTTTCAAGTGTGTGGTACTAGTCTGTGTTGAGAAAAGACATTAGGCCACTTGGAACATCATCCAGTTCATATGTAGCATTTACTCTGCCAATGGGACCGAATGTGCTTAATCCTGAGCTTTACAGTTACACCTGCTGTGGGGAGAGAGAGATGATTCATAACAACAGTGAGCAAAACAGAATAAAAGCTTACTCTAAAGTAACCGTGTCTTCCAAACATTCTTTCCACATATACCTTTAAGCTTTGGGGACAGTGCACCTTAAGCAAACCTGGCTGGATACTTGCATATTAGCCATTCCTCTGGAATTACTTTGGTCCCACTGCAGAGCACCGTGCTCAAAGTTCAGGGTGCTTCCCCATGTGCCTTTCTGCACCCAACTTCCAGCAGAGACCAAGGAAACAAAGAACCAAGAGGAGGGGAAGGAGGCTGGGATGGCGATGCACATGGCACACATACTCAGTGATTTCTGGGTCTGGATAAGTAACTTTTGTGTTTTATGAGTACTTCCATTTGAACCTCAGTCTCCATTGGCAGTTAAGCTTTGGGTGTACATCCTTTGGGTCTTATGTCTACATAAAACCCCACAGATTTACTTAAATAGAAGTTATCTTAAGAGTGCCTCACAGGAACAAGCACCTGTTGATGTGCCTGTAGAGAACAGTATCGCTTCCAGATGCTCCAGCACAGTGTAAGTACAGGGAGAGCTCCAAGGCCGCTGCTTGAAGGTGTCAGGAACAGTTACCCTTCAGCAAAGCCCCTGATGTAGCTTAGGCTCTGCTGGCATGCACTTGTGTTGCAGAAACCAACTTCACCTTGACAGCTGCATTACACATCTTGATGTAGGATCTGTTCTCTGTAACACACATCACTAGTAGTTTAACTGGAACTGCTAAAAGACATATTGGTGGCACATTAAGAACTCTCTGCAGCCTCATGGGGAGAAATCTTACCCAAACACTGCAAAACATTCACAGAGAGGGAATGGGGAAATCACATTGATGATGGGCGAAGGCCCTTGCTAGGTGGATTTTCATTGAGGCAACGGATGATCTTGGCTTCTTCTGTCTAAGCCAAATAATTTCAGATAAAAGAAAATAAATCTGGCATGGAGCACTTGGGCATTTTCTCATACCATGGCTACTGAGCCACAGCAAGTCCACTTTCTGTTAGCCAACAAGGGCAGCCAGCCAGCACTGTGAGATGCCTCAGCCATGAGCAGACAACATGAGGTATTTGCTCCAGGGCAGCACTGAGCTTAGGCTCAAATTGGGTATCTTTCCTTTTATGATGAAGAACACCATGTTACACACTCCTCCCTCCTGCTTTGAAAGTGTCTTTCCCTGTCAGATCTGCTCTGACAGTACGTGAGGGGTCCTGCTGCCTGAACCTGCTCTCTGGCAGCAGCTTCAGCCAAAAAACCTGGGAACTGGAGCCACTAGCCAGCTAAATATTCCTGGATGGGGTTTTTTTCTTTCTTACCTTTTATCTCTTTTCTCCCTTGAAAATAAAACCAGCAGATCAGCAAGGGAAGAACAATATCTCGTGATGAGAAGGGTCTGGGAATCACAGGAAAGACCACAGCCACGATGAGTGGTTCATCTCCCATGGGCTTCATTAGCTGAACTGAGGATGGGAGTATTTAATGCCACAGTAAACGTGAATGGGTCAACGGGCTGAAGGGGCTACATGGAGGTGCTTCCTTTTGGCTTTTGTTAAGGTTAAAGAGAATTATGTTCTTGGGCACCGGCAGGACAGTATCCTCAGGATACCATCCCTCAGGTCTGCAGGGACACCGGGAGTATAACTTGAGAAGTTTCAGCTCTGCTTCTGGAATATACTGGGTAGGGGAAAGGAGACCAGAGCTGTTTCTCAAACTTGGTGAGGTCAATTGGCCTGGCCTCAGGACCAGCTTCTGTGTTCAAAATCCAGGCCCTCCCAGAAGTAGGGATTCAATGTGGCTGTTGCACAAAAAGAACAGCAGATGTTTACGAGAATAAAACGTAAGCAACATTGAAAAGAGAAGACATTTCTCCCATGCATGCACAAAGTCCCAAATTTAGCAGAAAAGGCTGAAACCCACATATGGCAGAACAGAGCTATAAAAGTTGTCAGCAAGTGATATTCATCTAGATTTAGAAACTTGTTCTTACCATGTAACGTAAACGCGATCGAAAACATGTCTGTCTTAGCTGCAAGTGTAGTATACACATTCATTAGAAGAACCAGGGAAAGCACTGGCATGGATTCACTTTTTTATTTCCACCCCATACAGAGTCTTGGATTTTTTTGGCCCAGATTTTCTCTTATTCTATGGCTCAACAGCCAACAGGTTCCAGCAAGTGCTCAGCCTTCCAAATTAAATGCTTCTGGACAGACTTAAGCAGTGTTATTTTGAGTTCCCAGCTTAATGAAGCAGAGAGCAACGCAAAGAGAACAACAGACCACTAATATTCCCGTGCTCTAGGAATGGCATCACTCTATGGCTGAGAGAAATGGGCACAATTTGACATGCTGCCTTTCCAGAGCTCAACATCTCCTAGGGAAGGATATTGGGAGAAGAAATTCCTATTTACTAACTTCATGCAGTTATTTTGCTTGCATTGCTCTCAAAGTCTCAAGGAGCCCAAGGATTTGGATAACAAAAGGGAAAGCCTGACTAGTCATCTTTCCGCACCTCCTTTGGTGAAAGGAGTGGTTTTAAGAACACTGCTGTCTAACGTATCAAAGCAGCTCAAGCAGCATTTACATGTGTACTCCAACACACACTCGCAACTTAATTTAAAAGAGCAGCCCTCTAAGTGCTGCGTGTCTGCTCAGACGTTCAGCGAATACAGGCAAAAAGGCCAAAGTCAACTCAAAACCAAAGGGAAAAAACAAAGCTAATATTTACAAAAAATGCGTTCACAGTGTTTTTACTCAGCTGGCAGTGAGACACAGCAGAGGGGTGGGAGATGAGCTCTGCAGTCTGGCTCAGCTTTGCCCTCCCACAACTGCATTTTGCTGCTACTGGAGCCAGGCCAGTGTCCCACCATCCCACAACTAGCGCCAGCTATGCCCAGGGCCTCAGTGTGAAACACTGCCTCCATCTAACAGCATCCTGAAGATACTTTACCATCACTGGGCTTAGTCAAGCACCATACGTTCTTAACCATAATCGTATGTGTTCAGAGTCTGTGCCCTGGGGCCAGTCAGGTCACACTCTGGGCTAAAAAATCCGCAATCCAAGAAGGTACAAGAGGAAAAGCCCACTGCATGACCTTCTCCCATCTTTGTTGCACCCCACTCCTGGCTATCTTCCATCCCACTTATGCTGAGGGCTCCTTACCTTCCCCACATTTTAGAGTGTGTTTACCACAGGTCTAGGTCTTATAACTCTCAGAGCGATAAAGCTTTCCCACAAATTCACGCTCTTATAAATTCAAATTGTTTTATTCCAAATATCACATAAATTAAATACATTTTCCATGAATATTGCAAATATACATGAAATGAACATTGCAGTTTTTAAAAAAAGTTTTGGCTTTGCTTATGCAACAAGAAGTGCCAAATGTGGTTAGAACATGAACGTCTGTATTTACTAGATACAAAAAGGTGCAGATTAATAATTTATATTTATACATATGTACACACTCCATTTCATAACTAGCTTTAAAACAGTAAAAAATGGTTTCAAGTTTATCTACATTACTCGTTTAAATCTGGTCAGAAGCCCCAGATAAGAGTTGATACAATCATTTCACAACTGCAAAATTAAGGCGCTACCAAAATACCAGTTCCACTAGTGTAAAATGTAACAGGAATAGAGAGTGTACAGCTTTCTATTTATCAATTTAAAAGTGGACTGGAGAACGAGGAAAAAGGAGCAGTAAGAAACATGACAAGATCTACAGGTTAGAAGTACAAAGAGATCTCGATGACTATCAAATGAACTTATTAAAATACAGTAGATAAAAGGCCTCAGTGGCAAACAATTAGTATGCTTCTGAAAGACAAAAAAAGGTTAAAATATATATATATCATTTTGTAGCTTGAAGCTCTACAGGTGAACAACAGGTGTAGAGGTAGAGGGATTTTTTTTTCTTTTTGGCCTCTTTATGATGTATAAAGAAGGGCCACATTCACCACAGTGAAAAGACTTATCATATATCCCAGCATCCTTGCTTGGACAGCAAGCAAGAAAAGTGTAATGAGCTAGAAAGGCAACAAATCCTGTCTATCTCTTTCAGGAGCTCAGCTCCAGTGCTTCCACATGTACCTTGGCGGTAAGTTACATCTAAGCAAGATCAGCCGTAACACAGACATTTCCTCTAGAGAGGAACGAGACAGCTAGCTTCTCCCATGAGGTACTAATGGATGCTGCAGAGATTATATGGCAGAGATAATTTGGTAACAATGAAATTGGTACTTTCCCTTAGAAAGCAAGTACCACAGGGCAGTGGTGATTTTTTTTTTTCCTTTTTATTGTTTATTAAAGCTTTGCTATTTGATCAGCATTCCGTGTTTTGGAAGAAATGTCAGCTTTGGGCTGCTAATGATTATTTGCATCCATACACAGACAATTCCTATGTTACCATTTATCCAAAACATCAACCACTGAAATGTATACCACAAACCGCTTTAAACCTTGACTAAAAAAAATCCCTCTATTGTTCAGCTTTCTCTTTAATAACTATCATTCCATTAATGATGCAGGCTTTCATGAACACAGCAATGTCACCTTCCATGTAGAATGTATCTTTACACATTACAGAACAGCAGTAAACAACCTCTCCTGTTCCATAGGGTTTCTTCTCAGAAGTACCTCAAAAGTAGATATCTTGAAAAATCACTTTTGCAAAGAAGAATATTCACATTAGTTACCCAGGCAAAGCCAAGAAGACACTAACTAGCACCTTGGGTTTTTTTTTTTTTTTTCTTAAATGCACTCCTATATGTAATTAAGCACATGTAAGATCAGGGACCAGCAATACACAAATACCATCAGCATCCCCTTGCAGCTAAACTAGTAATACTCAAAACTAGGCCAGACACACAAAAGAGCAACATGAGCGACACCAGAAGAAATACACAGCATGGAAAGGCATGGGAAGAACAGGAAGCTGAACAGAAAGGACTGCAACGTTAAGCACAGTCCATCTTCTGGTCTGAAAATTAGTTTTTGAAACCACCCTTCGGTAGCTCAGCTGACAGTAGGCCGAAAGCCTACTGATTTCCTCCCCATATATAGAACAATTCCTTAATACTTCAGTGACTTCTTCATCACTTTCAAATCCTGGAGGAAATGCATTCAACTTACATTTTGTGTATTTTGGTGATGGTAGCAAAACTTGCAGAAGGCTACTGTAGAGGTTATGACATCATTGGTTGTATGTTAACACACTTCACAATTCAGAGAATAGACTTACAAACTATTTAAATAGAAAAGGCGTGTTCAAGATAGAGGCAGTTACAGTACATTCAGGGTATGTTACAGAAACCATTTGTGGTAGCCATTTGCTGAAAGGAAAAAAAAAAATCTGTACTATCTGTTTCCCAGACCACACAGGTTACAACTACAATACCCAAAGAGAGCAGGTAATACATCTCAATCACTGCATTTCAATGCAGTCTTCCTCCAGAACTCATGTGCAAAGTGGAAAAAAAAATATTAAATACATCTTCATTGACAAATAAGGACAAAATAACTAAAAAAGAAATCAGGCACTTTGACCATTTAGGTAAACAGCCATTTCTTCTTCCCAGACTTCTGCACATGAACAAGCCTTTACATTGGTCTTGCTATGCTTGCAGCACATGGAGATTCAAGTCAACTTTTTTCCCTGTTGGTAATATCAGTTCTATTTATAGGAAACTATGCCAATTGAATTGGTAACACTGTGAGTTATTTCATTGGCAGTGAGCAAATGTTGATCATTTGACTGACAAGCAATCAATTTAATAGCTATCAAAGGTAGATATTAACAAAACAATACATTAAAAAAATAATCAAAGAGACAAATGAAGGTTAACACCTGACTTAAGCTTGCATTGAGACTTGCCTTTATAGGTTCGGTTTGTGCCTCCTTTCATGGTGTTATTGTGGACTGATTTCCATCACATACAGCAACTGGTACTAAACTACAATACTTTTGGTTTGAAACACGTTCAGTAGAGATCACCCCAATGTAAGGGAAGTTGGCATGACATTGCAGGAGGAGGGAGATGGAAACCTCCCAGCATTTCATCTTTGCTGATCCCACTCGCAGAGCAGGTGTTCAGAGTAAGCTGCAGCATGCCTCCCTCGTACTTGGGGTGAAATCATTATTTCACAGCAGCGTTCATCATACTTTAGGGAGCCGGTTTGATTTGAATTTAGCAGTAAGACCAGCTAGGATTACTTTGATTTTTCTTTTCAAATAAACCAAAGTACACCTTTCCAAACATTTTGTACATACTTAATCCGCTACAACACATGAATCACAACATGAGGGATTACCTAAGGCTACTAAATAGTGTACTTATTCAGTAGCTATTATTCTTTCAGACAAACATCCTCAGATGCCTTGACCACGAATGGCTTGATATTGTTTTCCTCACAGACTGCTATTTGCTGAAGAGAGAGATGCAGGTGTATGATAGACTGCCTAGCGATTCACTAACAGAGCATACTGTAGGCTACAGTCTTCATGCATACTTCTGCCAGGCAGCGTAACTCCTCTTCCATCCACTACCTTCAAGAAAGTCTAGGAAACACCTCTTCAATCCACTGTCCAGTTTCCTTTTCCTACCAAGTGGAAATCCAAACACATGCAGGCCAATGGTGCTACTCTAGTACTTAACTCTCTTGCAGGCTATAAACATCAAATCTATTCGTAGTACTCTGAAGCAATTATCCACATCCATCAACTACGCTCTAAGCGTAGCAAAGCTTTGTAGAGGCTCAGATTTCACCAGGACAACAGGAGAGAGTGCAAGGTTTGGTGAATACCCAGGATAATAAACCAATGCCATCGATGGATGCAGGACACAGTCAGAAAGGGCTGTTCCACTTTGAAGGAATCTTTAGGAAAAAAAACCAAAAAACAACCCCTCCCCCTTTGGCCTCCCCCAGAACAACCTGTTGTGAGATGTTTTGGGTGTCCACTCACAACTGAAGTCCATGTTATCTGGGTCTTTTGCGAGTCACAAATATCAATACGCGTCTGATGGCGATAAGACGATCTTTAAGGGAGGTCATAGCCAATATAGCCAGCTGAGCTCTGTTTTCCAGAGGCAACACTGCCAAGAGCCACCAGTACCAGGCAGGACCACTGGGGTTGCTCTGCAAAAGGATGGAAAGACATGCAATCACGTATTCACTGTCACTGCTTCATGCAGAACACCACCTTCCTCCCCAACCTCTATTTGCTAAGAAAGTCACCACTCAACAGTTCAAGCAACAACTAAGCACTTAACTTCAGGTGCTCTCCTTGTCTATATACACTATTGAGACTGATCTCTTTAGATATCATCTTACACTGATATATTGTTTTCCATTCTTCATGCTAATAGACCAAAATTGAGTAAATACGAGTTTAGAATATAAGAAAAACACAGCAAAAACCTGTCAGAAAATAGTCTTGTATAAAAATTCTGCACAGAATAAGGCTGCATAAGTAGGAAGCTTTTATTACCTGCGGCTCTGGTTCTTTTCCTGGCATGGATCCAAAATGATTGAGAATTTGCACTTTCATATTGTCTTTGAGAGAAGTAAACCAGGCAACGGCTTGATCATAAACTGAATCATGAAGGCGGACAAGTTCTTCATATTCTGGTCCTTCAACCTTATTGTTAAAAGAAGGGAGATGGAACAAAACATGATTGATACCATAGAGTCCATGCTTCCTCAGAAAAAAAATAATGCAGTAACTACAGCTGTTCAAATGTCCTTATCTAAGCAAATCGTACCCAAGTCTCAGATTTCAAACCTGCGATGCTGGAGTCATTTTACCCTCCCCATGTCGTTGTGAATTGACATTTCTTGAAGCAGTTACTGCTTTATTAATATCCATTCCTAAATGCTGGCAGAGCAGAAATCTACTCTCTAATCCTAGGATATCATATTAATCATCTCAAACAACAAACCTCGAGTCCCTGTCACAGAAGGACCTCTGAACATTGGTATATTGTCTGGCAAAATGGAAGAAACACTACTGCCACCGAGCACAGAGACAGGGGGTACACAGCCCTCAGAGACCAGCAGTATTTTATACAAGTGTTAAAGCCATGGAAGGGCAGCCAAAGAGGAAGAGGAGGAGGGCAGACACCCGAGTAGGCAGGAAGCAGGGGAAGTGGATGCTTTCCCAATATCAGGAATGGCCATTAAAAGAAAAAAATACCCTCACTGAGGCAAAGTGGTTTAGTTGCACAGGCCTGTTGGCTATCAGGGAAAACAAAAAAGCGTAAGCAAAAAACCCACTACAAATTGGTGAGTTGTAGGGTTTTTTTGGTCGGTTTGTTTGTTTTTTCCCCCTATAATCTGTACATACCAATGGTTTGATTCACCTGTGCTACTCAGATGCACGTCTGAGATAACTGCTCTGGATGCCCTTCACAGCTGAGAACAGCCAGCTCTAGAGGGCAATTAATCTCATCTTAAGGTAGGTATCTAAGAGCAGATAAAGCAGGCAGCTTTGGACTGAGACTTCTCACCATCCGATATAACACGAATATAGGGTGCTGAACATGGACATCAGCCTCTCAAGTGAGACAAGGTAGATCTCACTCTAATTATGAAGAGGTGGGTCTCTGGCACCATCCATAAGCAATGCCTGGCTACCTGTGTTTCACCACCCTTCACAGCAGAGCCCTCACTCTGGGCAGACTACCTACTCCAACCTTGTGCAGTGGAAGGCAGGTCCATGCAATCTGCGTTTTGTGCCCTAACAAACAACTGCATCACCCTGCACAGGTTAGAAAAGCCTTACTAAGACTTTACAGACTTGCACTTCAACTATGAGAGCATGCTGAAGAGCTTATGACCAGACTGGACTTCATCAATTGGCAGGAGATTACTACTAAACTCAATGTTAAGAAGGATCAGGGTTTTACAGACATGCTCTGAAGACGATCCAGGAAGTCATCCTTAGGCATGACCAAAAATTCACCCTTTGGACAACACCCATCACTAGCACCTCATTTGATGCAGATGAAGAGGACTTGTTTTTAAAAACTACTCCCCTCTCTGCATTTCTTTGCTCTCAGCCAGCTCTGATGGATGCTTGTACAGACATGGTTAACTACACATCACTAAGATCTCATTTTAAGAGCGGACTCCCACTTTTGTTTGAGGACCTGTTCTGTAAATGAGAGCTTGGAGGTCATATGAAGTCTGCCAACTATCTGTTCAGTGCAAGAAGAGAACAGTCAGTTCTCTAACAACAGGGGTATGTGCTCTAAAATGGGTTTCAAGCCTGTACCAGTTTTGTACGTTACTCTGACCTCATCCACACATCATGACAGACCTCAGCATCTGAGTCTCAGCAGCTACTTTGGGATCCGTGAAAGGAGTGTTAACACTTCAAGCAGAAGTAAGGGTAGAAAGGAAGAAAGGGAAGGAAGAGACAAAGTTTGTTCCATGGTTTTTTCAAAATAGAGCTTTAGTAGTTATAATATTGGCTTAAAAATAATGCACAGCTAGCTTGAAATGCAACAAGGAAAGGCTACTTAAGTGAATCCAGCAATATATGGGTATGAATAACTTTGCACCATAGATCACCTTTTTATCTTCAAGATACTCGATGTTTGCTGTGTTATATCCATCTCGCTGGCCATGGCTTAAGACCCTAAAACGACGGACACCAACTGTATCAACAACTGAGCGTCCATCAGGAAAAAACTTTACGTCCCTGATCTCTAATATACAGCCATGATCTGCAAATCTGAAATGACAGAAGGGCATAAAAGTGGAAGTCATCAACAAGTGTTTATAGACATCAGGAAAAATACTGGGCCTAAGTCACCACTTCTTATTTGAATGAGGATCCTACTTTGGTGAAAATACATTCCTGCTCATTCACGTAAGCCACACAACCCCCACCCTTTCTGTTTTCCCTCAGAGGTCTAGGGCAGCAGCATTTTCAGAGTGCATTTGTGGGGTGGGAGGGCT
>JANHGB010015835.1:0-55933 GCA_026283785.1 Coracopsis vasa | reverse complement strand
TAACTTGTACTCTGTAGAGTGTCCCATTCTTTTGGTGGCTCTTTGCTGAAGGAGGGGGAAGTGAATTTTGTGAAGTGGAATATGGTCACTGTGTACTGTGCTTGGATCAGGGTGGGTATTCTAGAGTTAGGTCAGACTTGTATGTAACAGTTTGTGTTCAGTGTGGGCTTGTGTCTTAGCACTGATTTTTTTTTTTTTTTCTGGTAGTGCAAATGGTCAGAAAATAATGGCAAGTATATAAAAAAA
This sequence comes from Coracopsis vasa, assembly GCA_026283785.1. NCBI lineage: Eukaryota > Metazoa > Chordata > Aves > Psittaciformes > Psittacidae > Coracopsis > Coracopsis vasa. Next base: position 55,687 of record JANHGB010015835.1, on the reverse strand, counting down.
GTAGAAGAAAGATTGTGTGTTTGTGTGGAATCAATTACTTATGCCACCAAGTAGGATGTGTATTAATTATTTTTACCTGTCTTTACTCTCCAGATAACACCGTGACTAGCAGAAAAAGGTACAGTCATTTGCATAGGAAAACTGTATATCCTGTCCAATCCTTTTCAATCTCTCTTTGCCCCAAGTGCCAAATGATGTCTGAACCATCTTTTTTTTAATCAGAAGCACAAGCAGCCTGATGTAGCCCTGTGGGAAAACTCTTTGAGCTTTGCAGATTGTTTAGCACTGAGAAGATAAAGCAGATGTTGGAGCAGAAAGAATTTATGCCAGAACTTGGTAAGATGAACGTCAGGGGAAAAGGTAAGGCAGAAAACACAAAATGAGAGACTAGGCTGGACTGGGACAGAATGAATGGGGCAAAATGAGGACTGACTGAGAATAAAGTTTGATATGAGTTGAGAATGAAAGATAGTAAGACTCAAGGATTGGGGGGAAGAAATGCTGGGAGGAGAAAGATGTCAAGAGCAAAAAAGAGGAAAAGGTAATGGAAGAGGACACAAAATGAGAGACTAGGTTCGATCGGAACAGAATAAATGGAAGGACATTGAGGACTAATTGAGATAAGTGACCCTGGAAGGATCTGTTTGACCTAGACTTGAATGCAGTAGCCCTTAGTAGCAGTGAGAAGCCCTTGTTGGCTGCAGTTAACATAAAAGGTAATTTCTCTGTGTGCCATAATCTTTGATAGCAAGTGTATTTGTTTACACTGAATTCTGGTTCTGAATGCCAAGCTTTTCCTTCTGCCCTCTCTTCTGGCCCTCAGAAATGTTCCATCAGTGGCTGGTGTTACTCTGTGGTCTCCCAGACAACATGCTTAGTCTTGGCTATGAGCTGATAAATCACCACCATTACCTCTTTGCTGTGCACATTCGGCAAATCTCTTCCCATTCAGTTCTTGTCAGTGATGCCATGACAAATGCCATGCAGTGTCTCATTGCAAAATGAAAGCACGGGCAGATACTTTTATGGCAGATTTGTGAATTGAATGCTTAATTCTGCAGGAGGTGATGCTAGATTTTAAACTGAGTGTGTTTAAAATTTGAGAAACAGGATCTGCCTCATCAATTCCGACTATTGTTGAATTTTAGACGTAAATTAGTTTGTACTACCACAGTCTTAATGAAATAAGTGTATTTCAGTGTTCTGTGTTAAAGAGAATCGGAAATCACAGAGTTGAATGGCAGCATAAAAAAGAAGGATCAGGTTAAAACTGTAATTTAAAAGTCTATTTCCCACATGTGTTGGTGCTAGCCCTGAATCCTAACCATCAGTTCAGGTTTTGGATTGTTGGCTCTTTTCATTGATTCTTTACAATGTAAGTAAAACAAAACTTGGATTAAGTCTAAAGAGACAGTTACAGCTTTCCTGCTATTGAACAGAAAAAAATTTCCAAGCTTTTTATGCGTACATTGCCTCTAGCAGTTTGAGCATTTTGTGATCATAGATTTTCAATGTTCATCTCAGTTTATGCATCAATGGTATTAGGGACTGGCTGAGCCACTGCAGCTCAGGGCAGAATTGCAGCGGTCAGATGCAATTTGAGATATTTTTCAAGCTTGATCATTCTAGATTTGTAGCAACATAAATGATGCTGAATGGTGCGGAAATGCTGGAAAAGTGACGTGAATGAGGCCATCAGAATTGAAGCTTGGTTGTCTGAAGGCAAGACCCACTGCATGTGTCCAGCCTTTGTTTCGAGTTTCATTTAATCATTTCCTGTTGCAGTTGGAAAGAAAGATGTCGTGCACTTGGGTTTTCTTTGAAGCACAGCGTGAGATAAGGGCCAGATTGGAGTGAACAACTGGGGCCGCTTACTACGTTGTTACTCTTAATGGCCTCGGACCATTCTATTCCCCTTACGGAGTAGCTGTTGTCTTCCGGGTGGGAAAACAGGGCTGCTGCATGTAGACTTTGTCCTTTCCACAGTTTTCTACTGCTTCCTAACCAATTGCCCCTTTACACTATCCTTCTCAGTGTTTTTCCATCAGCAAATACCTTCTGAACTGTGAGTTTATTTTGTACCTTGCAGTTGGTGGAAATCCTCTGATCTCTTTATTGAGATTCCCTCACCTCTGTTCAGTTCAGAGTCTTCAGAGCTATTGCTTTGGCACACTCTTGTCTCTGATGGGTTTTATTTTAACATCTGTATTTTTCTGATACTCATAGAAATCCTCACTCTAAAAGATCAGCTACTCTGTTGGCATCAGCATTTCAATGGCTACAATGGTAGCTGGATCCCGACATGAGGATTTGCCCTCAGTAAAGTCCCTGGGATCTTCTGTGACACCTGAGCAGTGTAAATGCACTGGCAGGTGCTGCAGTTCCACAGCTTTGCTTTTAAAGTTGTCTTGCTGATGATTGTAAAAGCATATCTGCTGCCCTGACAAGCATGAAAATAAGAGCATCCCCATTAGAGTAGCAGGTGGGAGGGCTGTTAATCAGCCGAGTGCTTTGTGAAGGGCAGAACTGAAAAGTCTTCCTCAGGTAAGGCTAGATCCAGAGCCCATTGAAGTCAGCAGGTGGCTTTGAATTAGATCTGGCCTGCAGTGTTTCAGTTGAATCTAACAGTAAAGCAGAAGCTGCCATGGGTATTTGTTTTCATAGATTCTCCCATCGATTCATCTCTGCTACACTACATTAGGGGGGTTTAGTGATTTTTTTCCTTTTGGAGGTGGTGGAGGTGAGGGTGGCCAGTGCGAGGTAGATGTGAGACTTTCCTGGCACTGAGAGTTTAATGCACGCTGTGTATTATCGAATAGGACAATGACTAAACAAGTGTCAGCTTTGATACAAATCTCTTTTATCTGGAAGCAGTGCAGGTAGAATTGGAGACCTGGAAGAGTTCTACCTGCCTAGATTATCTTGCTCAGCCTCTGAGCTGTTATAGTGCACGGGATCTTTCTCCTGCTGTAGAATCCTGTCTCAGCCTCCTCTGCATTCCTCAAGACTGTTTTCCTGCCAAGGCCTCTGAGAAGCTACTGTGTTAATCTTGCTGTGCTGCTGGCTCACCTGCAAGAGGCCCCTGAAATCTCACAGTGCTGTGGGTTTACTGCAGTTTGTGTGCACCGTCTGCACTGGCAATAATTGAAGAGGAATTCATTTGACCCTCAGGAGAACACCAAATTACACTGCAGGTTTTCTCTGTAGCTAACTTGATACTTTTATTAATTGCACAGAGCAGGCGAGTCCCCATTTATAGCACGGTGCTTTGCTGGTTTTTGCTACACTTGAATGTCCACCTTCAGCCCTTGTCAGTCAGTCAGCTTGAGTGAAGAACATTGCTTCAGCTGGAGCATAGTGTCTGGTGGGAACTGAGTGAGCTTTAGTGCTCAGGATGGAGTTGAAGTGGTTCTTCAGTGATAGCCTATAGTAACCCAGAAATTGCTCGCATGCAGTTTGTTTCTATGTAAAATATCATCTATGAAGGGACTACTTGGTGTTTTCTATAAGAAAAATTGTAGCTTTTATGGTTATGCATTTTCATGCCATTCACATGTTTTCTCGTGTTACTTTCAAGAGCGGAGATGTCAGTTTTCTGCATGCTGGCTATTTACAGATGATTTGGTGAGGACTAAAACCTCCCTGAACATAAGCAGTCAAGAATGTGTGCATGCCACGTATTACTTCACCTGGTTGTAGTGTAATGCCATCTTGTGGAGCTGTTGTTATATTGTTCTTGCTTGAATTGTGTTCCAAAGTCTGTGGGTTTGGCAAGCACTTTCACTTTTCCTCAGAGATGTGCACATTTGTCTTGTCATAAGAGATGGAATAAACCACCAAGCTCTAAATCATTATTAGTATGAATAAATAATTCATGGCTTTAAAATAATGCAAAGGTACTTATAGACAGGTGTTCAGGAAGACAATTTAACACTGTTGATCAACGTGTTAAGTGTCTATTTTCATGTACCACAATATTCTTCTTACTGGCATTACAAGAAAGGAGAATTTAATGGAAGATGTGAAGGGCGAACCAAAAAGTGCCTTAACTTGACAGAAAGTGTAGAGATGTTTGTCTGAAAAATTGACAACTAGATGATGGAAGCTTTCACTATAACTTGATTGAAGGATTCTAAGTACTTGATGAGAGGTTATGGGTAGGAAGGATCAATCAGAAAGAGCCTTGAAAGTGGTGGCAAATTCCTTATGGTTAATGCAACACAGAAGGGACACTCAGTAGGTTGCAAAGAGCATTGATATAGTTAGATTGGCAGGCAAGGCTGATGATTGGTGCAGCAGCATTCTCTATAATATGTTTTCTATAAAAACTACAAGAGGTTATTTCTTTTCCAGAATTTTACTATTTGATGTAACATAATCACCGGCAAAGGATGTTAGCTAGTTCCTTCTGTCAAATACGTCACTGTTGACAATATGACATTAGGTGAAGCATATTCTTGGAAAGTTCCACAGCTAAAACATACACAATGAATCACCTATATGACATAGATGTTTGCAAAGGATAGCTATTTATACTGTAGATCAAGCAGCAATGCTTAATTCTCCATTGACTTTCTGTTGCATTCTCAGCACACAAGTCCTGTATTACTTGAGTGAAAGACGGTAAACAGGGAAATATTGTTTCTATGAATATGAAAGCCCCTCTCAACTGGGGTGGTATGGTGTGCCTGCTTCTGGGAATGATACTCTGCCATTATGTGATACAATCAAAGAAGACAGTGTTTAAGAATCAAGTTCTGTGTGTATATTTGATTTGGTTGGTTTGGTTTGTCACTCTACCCCCAGCCCCGAATGTGCTTCAGCTGGCTTAGCCTCTTTTAAAATAAGTTTAAGTAATTGAATATTACTTCTGACAGTTCAAAGAGTCTGAATTTCTAGTTTGTGGGAACGATCATACATGGGAAACTTTGTGTTTATAGCTGTGCTTAATGGTACCAAAGAGACTCTTTGTATGACTTGACATTCTTCAGCTGATAAGGAGTTATGCTGCTTAATTTCTGTGACCCATCACAACTGCTAAGGCTGATAAGACTCAAAATATCAAGTCTTTACGACTTTCCTTGGAAATGGTCTCTGTGGGGTAAAATCACCAGGTAAGTCAGTCTAGTTTGTTTGTTAGCATTCTGTGAGCTGAGAAAAAGGTTATCAGTTTATTAATATCCTAGTTGTTTGTACTGTTTTAGACACTTCTCTAAGGTTATTTTCTGAATAGTGCTATCTGTAAGGATTGATTAAGAGCATAGTAAGAGTCCTAGAGATGACCTATAGGAATTAAAAGGAAAAATTCCTTTCCTTCCAGAATCATGTGAACTTTCAGTCATTGTGAGGATAAAAAAGATAAGTGCAAGATTCTTAGGGTAATATCTCTATCCACTGAAATAAAAGTAAACTAACTCCTCATGACCAGTGCTGGGGTACATGCTCAAGTCGGAATACTATCGTAGTATCATTTTAAAGGAGAATCTTGCCATCCCCACTTAAAGAGTATTTCCCTGAAAACTGAAGAGTAATTTGCTTAGGGTTTTTTTTGGAGATCAGAGTATCTGGTACTACAGCTGTTTCAGAATGTTATAGTTATTGAAACTTTCTTATTTGGTGGGAGAAAAAAGAGATTATGGCCAAATTTTTAAAAACAACTGAGGTCTTTGCTCCAGTCCTTGTTTTACTGACTTACTCGTCGGGAAAATGGAACATTTCTGCTTCAGTACTGCTCATGCTTTCAAAGTCTTTTATGTATATTTCACTTTTAAATAATTACTAATAAATAATCAAGCTATGAAAAAATGAGAACTAGATCAAAATGTAGACTTCAACACTATTAAAATGCAATTAGGTTGGTATTTGATGGCTCAGGATAGGCCTGTGCCTGGACCTGAGGAAAAAGTATGAAGTTTTTGAAGTTTGAGATACACTTTATTAAAAAAAAAAAAGTGTATTTTCACACATACAAGGAAAGCAGAGATAGTCCTCAAGGTGTAATTTGCATTTAATACAGTACAGAACTATGTAGAAAAGCACTGTCTAAAAGTTTTTTCTTCTATGTTCTTTCTCTACCCCCTCTGAGTATGGGGTATGCCCTTTCTCGATTTTAAATAAGGGAAGAGTATGCAGTGGATTGTCAGTACTTGTGTATATGCATTATTTTGGGGCATTTGCTTCTGAATATATAGAATCATAGAATAGTTAGGGTTGGAAAGGACCTTAAGATCATCTAGTTTCAACTCCCCTGCCATGGACTTTACTTTGCTCTGTTGAATGCAAAGTCAATCTTTGTTAAGTTTCTAATTATGTAGCTTTAGTTTCTGAGAAACCTTATAATCAAAGTGAGAAACCCTCAGACTGAGCATGCTCTTTAAACTGAAAACTTACCCAAGTTGATGGAATGAGAAAAAAAAAAGCCTCTTCCTCTGTTCTAGATCTTGTTTTAGCATCCTATTACATGTCTGCAGTAATATACAGTTGAGTCATAATTTGTTTGCTAATCACTAGAACTCAGAGATTCTCTTTCTGCTGTACTGCTGCTTGGTCATTTTTTCTCCTTTTTAAATGTGTCTGCTTTATCTTTCTTAAGGGTTACACTGAACAGTTTTGCATTTTGTGTATCTATGTTTTGGATTTTCTGGAAAGAACATATAATATTGCTCATGTGGAAAGCTACAAATCCTTGTCAGGTCCCAGGGCAACTAAAACATTTAAATATATGTCTGTGGTAGAAATTCAACACCATCTACATGACCTGGAAAAACATACAACATTTATCCCTGGGCTTCAGGGATAAATCCTGACTTGGTTGTTCTGGAGTCTTGTGCTTCGTTTTCAAACATTTGAAGATATTTGGTATCAAGACATTGTAAGTTTATCTATCTCTTCTCAACTTCCTGGAATGGATACAGCCCAGAGATATTCTTAAATTATGCTGGAGTTGAATAGACTTCAGGGTACTTATAAAGACAATGAGGAGCCACCCATAAGTGAATTTCAAACCTAAGCACAAAACCTTTGATTTGCATGATTTTGTTGCTGCAGTTAATGCTATATAGGCAAAAGAGAAGGGTTCTTATGTTGGAAAGCCTGTTTATGATTTAGAGTTTGTCTTTTTCATAAAAGAATTATGCATTTAGGAATGTCTATTCAAATGTAGGGAGTCTTACAAGTTAGGTGAAATTTCAGAGCCTAACTTCAGGCAACTGTTGCATAGACTCATAGCTCATTCTGATGAGCTACCTGAGGAGATATTAGTGTACTAAAGAGTAAATTAGATTTAGGAAACCTGACTTGTGTAGATTTTAATTTAGATAACTAAAGCAGTGTTCCTGAAAGCATCGCTCACAATGAATTACAATGTCATTTGTTTTGGAAACTCAAGTGTTCACCAGAAAAATCTGTCTGGCCTTTGTTTCCCAATGAATTTTATTTTTGTGCAGGTGCCACATAAAGGTCATTCGCATTCAGGCAAAGAAACACATTCCTTGAAATCAACACATTGAGCCCAATAAATGCCAAGGGCTTTCTGAGGTGGAGAGGTGAAAGGGGAAATTATCTTTTGTTTTATTTTGAAAGCAAACTTTGTAAGTTTCATTACTCATATGTGCATTTCTTCTTGTGACAATATCAATTTAATTCTCTTATTTTTTGATCTTCTTGCTCAAGCAGCAGTAAAATAGACTCAGTGTTGTGCACAGCAGAGGAGGAAAGCCATCTAAAGAAACATTTTAAAAAACCAGTGATAGCTTATTTATAGACTTTTATTGTCGCTTTTTCTGATCTGGATGCACTTACTCATATAATTTTTATTTTTTTTTTTACTTTTTTCCAAAATTAACCAGAGTTCTAAGTCCTTCAGAAGTTTCTTATTCTGTCTTCTTCACTGCAGGATATGAGCATTCCCTAGTTATGCACTGCTTTTGTCATGTGTACTTCAGCTGAGGGCTTTTTAAAGAGACACACTATTGTGCGTTAAAATCAACGACAGTACTGAGAAAATCCATTTAGCATCTTAAGCAGAAGGTGGTTGATGCTGTTTCTTGGTACCTAATGTCACTGCCATTTATCAATTACTGAGAATCTTACTTTCAAAATGTAGGTATGATTTTAGGTGCTTATCATGTAAAAAGAATGAGAACAGAGTTACTGACATGAAAAACTGACAAGAACTACTCTTCAAAAGATTTTCTGTGGTGTAGATGTGAATTGTTAGTAATGTCATGATTAAAAATGTGCAAGAATGCTTCCCACTTTCTGCTACTGTCAGTAATCAGAACATGTGGTAGGGAAAGGAAGGGGAAAGCAGCTGTTTTATTGAAACTTCTAAATACAAATGTGAAATACCCAAATAAGTAAAGGGGGGGGGGGGAATGGAGGGGGGGGAAAGGGGTTGGTGGTTGTTCTTTTTATTTGTGGGCGTTTTTTTAATACCTAAAAGCCTTAAAAAGAGATGCGTGTCCTGAAATCCTGAGCATCAATTATGAGAGTAAAAGGGCAGTAAAATAGAAAATAGGTCTCTTATAGTGTCCCTTCATTTATATGAGGAAGAAATGTGATTAAGGCAACTTGCTTTGTCATGATGCTGGGTTGCGTTATCCATTGCAAACAAAATAGTTATTAACATGTACATGGAAATTATTCACAAATTGAAAGAACAACAAAGTTACGTGGATTTCTCATGTCAGCAGAAGTAAGCAGGAAGTCCATAGCCTAGCACAGACATGTTCATTGGGAGAATGTGACATATTTCAAGCAGGAGAATCTGATTATGACAGAAAGTTCCTGACGTGTGAAAGAATTGTTTCAGTGCTTTTTGCACAGCTGCTTGCATAACATTTTTGGAGCCATACAATAAGATCTTATGTAGTGATGTCAGACCAAGACTGAAGGGATTTCCCAGTTAAATTGTCTGTTTTCAAAACCTGGCAGACCTACATTAGGTTTTTTTAATCTAATAGTAGAGTTACAATGACACTTATTCCTTGTTCTTCCTTTTGTCATGGGCAGTAAGCTTTTAGTTTATTTTCAGATCAAGTGCAAGGATACATTTTTAATAAACTGGTGTAGTATAGTAATATTACCAGTTGTATAATGCTTCAAGCTGTGGTTTTATGTAGCTTTGCTAGAATGAAAGGTCAGGAGGTCCTGAAGTCTCTCTTATCAGTTCCATATCCTTGGTCACATCACTTTTCCCATTTTGAAGTCAATGGGGCTTTGTATGTCAAAAGCAGAATTGCTTGTTTCTTTCATGTGGCATACTGAGTTATTAAGAGAGAGAAGATCCTTTTTTTGTGCTATTAATATTACCTAGTTTGAGATGTGGCAAATAACCTGAAATGATATGACAGAAATTAACTCAAGAGTGACATTAAAAGGAAATTTTCTAATTTGAGATCTGACACTATTCCAGTCGTCAAAGTGTTAGTGAATATTTAATGGATCAGTCATCTACTGAAAGGACATAGACTGAATTATTTAAGGGCACCACAAACCCTTGAGTATTTAACCCCCGAAACATTGAAATTCACAACTGAGGCTTAGTTATTCTGATGTAGTGTTCATTCCCAGGCTTGGTCTCATGCTATCTTATTTTTGATTACTAAAACAGCATTGGTCTACACAGTACAAGAAAAACTGGACAGTTATTCTTTAGTTGCTCTATCAGAATACTCTGATATTATTGCATAGTGATACCCACTAGCTATCCTAATACTCTTAAAATAAATGTTCTAAAATACTGTAGTGTTAAATAGATGAATAGTGGTTCTTATGAATCTGTAAGACCATTCCAGACAAAACACTTTCCATTAACTACAGTGCTGCTTCTTAGAGATGATGTTTGGAACTTGTATTGGGTGGAACTGAATTTTGGTCAAACCGCTGCGCCTTCATTACCTCTAATGGATTTGTTACCTGGATATAGGAATTTGACAAGGTAGTTTCTACACTCTGCTTATAGAAATGCTTAAAATGGCAGTTCTTCATTTGTAGTATGTGCTGAATAAGAAATGCTAAATAACTAGATTGCGTAGAGACAGGAATTGATTTGGTTATGCTTTTACATTGTCCCTGAACTAAGCATCACACTGTGAAGTGATTTCAAGTTCCAGACATGATAATCCAAGAATATAAACATGCCCAGATACGTGTAGTTCAGGATCTACTTGTCTTAAGGCTAGATTGTGTAGACAAAGCCTGTGTGGTAGAGTTTGTATCTATTCACACTGATGGCGTAAATTAATCTCCTATCTAAAGCTTTAGCTCACATGTGATTGAGAATTCTCCTGAAGATTCAGATATTTATTTTAAAGAAGAAATTGTATAGGAAAGAAATTTAACTGCTTTGGCAGAGCAAACTGTGTATTCCATAGTTGTTGATGACTCTAAATGCGCATTTGAAAAGGCAAGTATTACCAGGGCATAGACCCAATCCATAACTCTTTGCCTCATTGTGACGTAAATTTAGCAGTGTTTGAACCAAAAGCTTTCTTTCTAACTTCTTAAGATTTTTCTTCATTATCACATTATTTTGACTGGAAATTCCCACAGTGTTCACAAAAGCATCAAGACTTGCCAATACTTTATAATGAGAAAAGGAGATAATAAAGAAATTTTTGAATGAAACTTTAAACACATGAAGCAAGAGAAAAATTGAATTCCTTAAGCTGTTCAAATGTTTGTCTACAAGCTATTGGATAATACTAGATTATCTTATGTGTCTTGAATGTTGGTATCTTAAGAAAGACATGTTTAGGGATTAAACTCATTCTGACTAAATAATCTCTGTCTATAGCATTATTCAATATATAAAACTATAGCCAAATGTAATCCAAAGATATTAGATCCAGAATTTATCTTCTTTTCTCATACAGAATAAAGTCAAACTATACAAATAATAGATCTGACACCCACCCATATTTTTTCAGTGAATTAAGACATCATCACTGAGGTAAGACTTTACCTCTTGCCTCTTAGAGTTGCTACATGAAAGAAAACTAATGGTTAATGATTGTGAAGCATAGCTAGTTAATTCTTTCTCTTCCCCGCCTACACATAATGAAACACTGACATTTGATTTCTTGAAAGTATGGCCTTTCTCTAACCCTGCTCCTGTCTCGTTTTCTGTATTTCCCAGCCTTGTGAGCTTCTGTAATGTCTATCAGTATAAGTCACACTGAAAGACCAAGGCTTTGATAGCTAATGTTAATAGCATAAATTGAAGAGAAACATGAGATACACAGAAGAATTTTATAGATCACACTGCCTGTGTGGAGAGGAACCACTAATCTCAAGGCTGCCATCTCCAAATGAATTTTTCAGATTAGCTGTTTAGCTCTTTTTTTTGGTAGCTTTTTTTTCTTTTTTCTTTTTTGTAATTTCATCTAAGATGCTAGTTGAATGTTTTAAATGAAACTGAAATGTGTGGCTATGTATACTGACAAAACAAAATGCACTTGCTGAGATGGAAGGGTGAAGGAGAATTATAGCATATCAACACCATGCTCAGCTGTCTTTCCCCTTCCTATTCAAAGAGCCCAAGTTAAGTGCAGCCTTAGAGCTTGACATGTACAAGACAGAGTCCTAACATTCCTGTTTTCCACCTCTGTCTTGGGTTAGATTTGTTTAAGGATTTGTGAATGACTAATAAATTCTTATTCATCAGTTGGGTTGATACAAGGAGAGGACGTTAATATTTCTTATGCTAAAAAATACTAGGAGCCCTGTTACATGCCACAGTAATAAAGGCAGCGTAAACCTGTTTTAAGCTAGAAAGAATGATTTACATGCTTTAGGGAAGGAATGATGTCTGAGCTATTATGCATCAGCAATTAGCTGATGCTAATATGTTGACGCTTTATTAATGGCTTCAAGGTGAGGAAAGTGTATTTCTTTGCCTGTTGGTAAAATCAAGGTGTGCTTTCTAATGAAAAAAAGGCAGTTGGGATTAAATAGTCATTCCATTTAGTAAGACTATGAATACTGCTGCTGCACTTCATGTTCCCATCTTGATGTCTGGAGGGCTTCAAGTACAACTGGCACAGACACTCATAAGATCAAGGTCAAACTGTCTGCATAATAAATGATAGAAAGTATTAATTCACCCACAGATGTGGTGGCAGAGATGAATAATCTTCATGCAGTTTATCTATACGTATGGGCATTTGAAAGACTAATGAATTACAATACAGTGAATCCTGTGTTAAGTGTCCCCCACAAAGGTCTTTAAGGGACAGTTCAACACTATATATCACCTCTATGCTCTGTGCCTTCACCAGAGGGTTATAAATTAGTTTTTCAGGTTTGATGCTTTCAGCGTGTTGCAAGAAAAGAGATAATTTTACTTAAATGTGAGTAAATGAATAGATCATTCCATTTTAGTTTTTAGTACCTCTAAAATTAGTTTCTGTATTCTGGTGGCTGAAGTCTGACATATTGTAAGGTCTTTTTGCAGACCCGGCCTTTAAAACTGGAATTAATATGCAGTTTTTGAAAAGTTCACTGTTGGCAGAATAGTTCTGTTGAAGTTGAAAAGCATTTTACCTATTCATTTCAGTGGAAAGGGTTAGGCACATGGTAGGCCTCTGACTCTATTAGGAAAGTTTCTAAAAGCTTACCCACCAATTTAGTATGTACAGTAGTATGCCACACTGAGACTTTCACCTTTTGACACAGTTCCCATTTATTCATCATGACAGAGCTAGGCAAAGAGCATACAAATTACTTCTTCAATATTTTTCCTATGTCATAATTCAAAGCAGGTTTAGACCTCTGACTACACTGATATTCACAGCTCACGTGTACCTTCACTAAATGTTTAGGGAAACATTGAAGTAAAAGTGAGTTTCATTAAATGATTATTGGGCATTGAATAGAAAGTGAGCTTTGAGTAAATATAGTCTATACACATTCCCAAAGGTAATTCAAGACATCTCCAAGTCAGGCCTGCTTTCTGTAAGCATTTCTGTCAGTGAAACTACTGATAAAGAAATATTTGACATCAGTCTGTAGAACAACAAATAATTGCTGACATGATTTGGAATGGATTTTACTTCAGAGTAAATATCAACACTAATTTCATATAAATGGCAGTATACATTCAAAGCTGACTGATGTTAACAGGAAGACTTGATGTGGGAGTTACATATTCCCTGAGTCTTTTGTGTGGTCATGATTAGGAAAAGAAGATAAATTCCATAGGTTATTTGTTTGCTGTTCCCATTGATCTATTGAAATCCAGAAAGCTTTTGATCCAAGATATGCCCATTTTTCAAAAAGACAGCTTTGTAGAAGTGATTCAGGTACTAGGTACTGGACAGGGGTTAAGAAAGTGTTCAAAAGAGGTATTTCCTCTTATCTTCCCTGTTACTTGCTTGGCACGGGTTAGTGCTTACATGGAGGGCACCTTTTCTTTTGCATCTTAAAGCCTTTAGAACTTGGTATTTACCTCAGCATTGGTACCTAAGATGTGCAAGAGACACAAAGTGAGAGCCTGGAAACTTGTAGTGATGCATGATTAGGAATATTTTTTTTGCTAGTATTCTGATATTAACCTCAGTACTCTTTGACTGCATTAGTTACAGTGTTAGATTTTAGGTTATGAATAGATTTGTTTGCAGAATGAAATAAGTGGTGCATTTGATGGATTAAATGAGCTGTATGATTTTTGTTTTCACATGCAGGCTAATTTGTCACAGATACGGACACAGCTCTGGAGAGGTTCTATTCACTATAGTTTAAATAAAATATTGATGATAATTTTTATTCACATCCACAATTCTGTTGTGTTACAATTATGTAATATTTCATCATCACATTACTGGATCAGGCTAAAATATACCAGTCTTTTATTTTATGTGATTTGGCCATATAACGCAACTATGGCTGAGGTGCATGTATTAGTTACATGAAAAAAATATGAGAAGGGAAGAAAACGTGTGATTTAAAGCATAGTAAAGTGGGCAGGTGTACTCTTAAGATTTTTAACTGACTTATTAAGACATACATAACAGGACTGCAGCAAAATTATTTTTATTATTCCCAAATGCACAACAGACAATACAGGTGTTTACAGGTCTATTTTGAATACAACATTTTTTCCATACTTTTTTGCTACAGGCTACTCTGTTTTGCAATTTAATTTCAAAATTCTCTCATTCAGAGTAGAATCATTCCTGATATGAATAATATGTTTAGTTTTAACTCAAGTTTAAACTGTTTAAAACTGAATGAGAGGCAATTTATCTATTACTTTGCCACTTTTAAAACTTTACTGTACCAAATAAAATGTCCATGCCAATTAATCTTATAAATAAAATCAATAGAACTAATATCTTCCAGTAAAAAAGCTAAAAATTAAATAAGTTAAAATATCTATTATATGAGAGATTCAGAGTAACAAATTCCCTTTAAATAAACACGTCTGTGAGGGTCTCAAAAGCAGACATGCCAGGTGACCTCAAGAGGTCGTCTACTTCATTTGTTTGCCTCATGGCAAATTAACTTTATTTCTGTCATTCCTAACAGTTTCAGTGTGCTCTTGAAGACCTATAGTGGTCACTACTCTACAGACCCCACTCCCTTCTTTCCTTCCTTCCCCAAACCTCCACAATTTATTTCAGTGTCTAGCTGTCTGTACCTTTTGGAAGATTTGTTAGTGACAGCTCTGGATCTTTCCTTAGTTGTTCTGTTCATTATGAACATGGAGAACTGACTGTTCCTTTTCTCTTTGCAACAGTCTCAAGCATAAAAAGGTTCCACTAATTTCATTCTCTGTTACCTCCCATAAGCAGAACAACCACATTTATTTAAATATTTTTGTCCTAAGATTATTTTTAAGCCTCTTTCCATTATTATTACTCTTCTGTGGGGTTTCTCCAGTTTATTCAACAGCTGTGTCCAAAGCTGGAAATTACAACTCAGCTGTGGCCCTTATGTTGAACTGAAAGGTGGAAGTAGTTTGTGTCTTGTAGACTCTACTCCTTACATTCCTACTTTTCCACAGCAGTAGGATAATGTTTATTCATTCTTAGCTTCTGCAACCTCTAGGTCTTCAGTTCTGAACTGCTGGTGAACTAGTTGCTCTCCTGTGATTTTGATGAAGAGCAGTATATTTTTTCTGATGAAGAGCAATATATTTTAATTTTCCTGATAGGATTTCATTCAGTAGGTTTCAGATAATTTTCCCAATAATATTAAATGATTTTGCATTCTGATTCAGTCGGTCCTCCAGCTTGCTTCCAGATCATCTCAACTTTATATTTCCTATTGCAGAATTAGGTTGCTGCAGAACTCTGTGAACTTCCATTCTCAGAAGGGACTACTGTGAATTACTTTCAAGGCATGTTGTCACACCATGTTTGTACTACTGGGATCAGCTGCCTCTATTTTCATACCTAAATAATTTGTGAGACTCCTATGTTAAATAGTATTAAAAAAATTTCATTGGAACTACACAGCAGAAATGCACTAATATGAAGATTAGAGGTGTAATAGAGAAGAAGAGGCAGGTGCTGAAGGTATCAGAAGCAGCGTCTATAGACCTATGAAAAAGACTTTAAGGAAACTGATGGGTTAAGTAGGGAAGGCCTGAAAAGTAGTTTTGTCAGTAGCTCTTCATTTTGGCCTTAAAAGTTATTTGTTTCAAACTTGGCAGGTTTTAAGTAGCCTTGCCTATAATATTCCACTTAAGCCCCCTCAGTACCTTTATTTCAAAGTGAATGTTTAGAGCCAAACTGCCATCTTGTGCATCCTTCACTGGTTACTCCCGTTCTGACTGAAGGAGCAGTAGGATGGCCCCAGGCCCCTCACAGTGCAGTCGGTGCTGTCAGTGTCACAGGTGTTACAATGACATTCTGTAGCTACTGGATACGAATAAAAAGATTCAGGGTGGTCACCACAGCCAGGGATCTTCACTGTTTCATACACAACTTCTTTGAAGGTACATGTTTGCTGAACAGATGATACTGGTGGGTATTTATACACTGGATCCTGAAAATTACAAGAAGGAAATATCTATTGTGAAATTTGTTATGGGATAGAATTCACAATTTTTATGAAATAAAGGACCTTGTTAAAATTCATTAAACCGGTGGGGATTTGGATCAGATCTTTCTAATTTCACCTGGATTCTTGGATTTCTCCTTTTAGGAGCACCAATATGGCAAATTTCTGTCATATCATCAGCAGACAATCTTGCAGGTCAATTGCTGGAGTCTTCAAATTATTTGGAAAAGTAGAGGAGTCTCCACAGTAATGGCTGCTTTGTTGTATTCATTTGTAACCACAGATTGAACATAAGGCAGAGATCCAGACTGCAATACTTTAAACTCTAGTTAAAGATCTGAATTTTAGTATATCTTTTCATCCTTCCCTTTGTGGTTCAGATTTGCTATGTATCTACCCTCCTGTCAGATACCACAGCAGTTACTCGTTCTTTCACAAGCCTCATCCTGTTCATTATGGATTGGAGAAATGGACTATTCATAAATCATTTGGAATAGTTAAATCTGGTGCCTGAAATTAAATTTAAGATTCTTACCCTTGTGAAGCAGTATCCTGAGCACCACGTGGCATTCACTGTAATACAGAATCCACATTCTTCTCTTTCCACTGCTATGGTAATATTGGTGAGCTGACAGCTATAGCAACAAAGTGCTTTCCAGCAAACTAACAGCACGTAACAATGAATTGTCTTCATCCTGTGAATGAAGCAAAAAATATATACTGGAGAAACATATATAGTTATTTTCAACAGGAAATATTTATAGAAACAGACAGAAATTGAATTGTCACATTATCTCAAGTGGCTCTATAATAGCTTTCAGAAACATCAGTGAGAACAAAGGATAAAGCCATTAAATAGATTTATCCTTATGTTTCGTGTTAAAGGAGTTTGATTTTCCTAAGCCACTGAAATGACATGTTGGCAAACTTTGCAGAATAATAATAGCAAAGTACTATACCACTTTCAGTGAAATATTTTTATCTCTATTTCTGTACAGAAAATGTCTTGTCTATAAGGAGAAGGAAAAAACAGCAAGGAAAAAAAAAGGAAAAGCAAATCTATTTTTCAGAAGCAATAAATTACATTCAGTGTTTGCAATTTGAAAAAAGATTTCTAGCAGGAGCTGAGGAAAACTCACCTGTATTCTGCTTGCCTTCCTGGTAATAGCTGTAGTGAAAAGAAAGCTCTATGCTCACCTTTTATACTAAATCATGTGTAACTTATACCTGGAGGATTTCCAGTGTATTAATGCAGGGAGCATTAACTGGGTACTTGGTGAAAGAGGATTAACGTTCAGCCAGACAGTGAGATTAAGCCTTCTTAAAACGTAAAAAGGAAAGCAAAACATAGGAAGTGATGGTGAAGGTTACTGTCTCAATGTCTTTTTAGGTTTCACTGGGTTTGATTCAGGGGCATTTGGAAAGGGCTGAGCTGTTCCACAATTTGAAACAAGGTTGAGAAGTCTGACTTTGGAAGGAAAAGTTCAGGTGTTCTGTCTGTGTTTTACGTCAGCTGTCAAACTGATAGGCTTGGGGGGTAAGCTGGTCCTCTAGTAATTCATAATGGGGACATTGCTAGAGTGGTTAATTCTTGGTTAATGAACACGTTCCTGAGTTTTAAAGTGTTTCAGTCATAATTGCTTTTCTCTGAATTAGGTTTTACCCAGTGAGCTGCATATGTACTTGTCTATTGATCTGTGGTCCAAGAAAGCTAGTACTGTGAGTTTTGTTAAGCCATGAGTAACTCCACTTTTCTTTACCATTTCACATACCACTGTGGTTTTTCAAAATTCAGATTTCTACCCCAGTGTAGCAGTCCTGGGTCCTGTCTGTCAAATGGTCACATTTTGTTAAACTTATGTAAGGGATGTCTGTATTGTGGAAAGGGACTATTAAGATGTCATAGTGAGGCTCCGTATGTGTTTTCTGCCAGTGATCTCAGATCAAGTATTGTCATGTTACAGGGAAAATGCTAATATTTTTAACAGGCAACCATGCAAACTCACCTTGAATACATTACCTAGTTTACCGTGATGCTAAAAGATTCTGTGAGTACTGTGAGTAGTGTCCCCCTGCTCACTGCCATTTTCCTGCATTCACAAGTTAGTGATGTGTGCCTCTACACGAGAATAACAACAGAGAAATCACTTTGTTGAGCTTCACATATCACTTGGGGAAAATGACTAACACTAGCACTGTACTTATCACCTGCCCAGAACAGCCAGTCTCACTTTGTTATGACTGTTCTGTTGTGGCCAGTCTGACTTTTACAGAAATCAATCCGTAAAAGAGAACCAGGCAAGGACATACAATTAAAAGCATTTCATCATGAAAAGAAATTCTCACTGGCTTATTAGTTGTCCTGCAGACTGGGTACTTTTCAAAATGGCTTTTACAAATGAGCCTTTTAAGTATCTCATACCTTCCTGTGCTCCCACAGACAGGCCATCTGTTCCAGTTTCCATCCAGTCTGCAATACCTTAATTTGTTAATGAATTTCCTGTCACACTGAAGTTACAAAGTGATCCACGTATTTTCCCTGGACATCTCCTGTAATAATAGCTTTGTTTGAATTAGAACACAGCTCAATTAAATATATGAAGAGGTCAAGAAAGCAGACATCTTCCTCTTTACTAGTATGAACTCTGTGATGGTTTGATAATGGTCCTTTGTGTCATTTAGTGTCAACACAGTCTGTCTTCTTGGAGAAGATTCTCACTTGCTATAAATCACTAATTCCAGAGATGCCAGACAAAAGCTGATTACAATTTGTTATATCCCTGCTGAGGGTCTGGCCTTTCTAAGTAGTAATTTATGCAAATTAAATAAAACTAAATTTTTCTGCTTGCAAAGGACAATACAGAAAATATCTAATCTCTCAGTTGCAGTGGTCTGTTTCGTGGTTTGAAGAAATCAGACACATTCACTAAACCCATAGTTTCACAAGCAGCAAGTGCAAGCTTAGCCCCTACCATGCACTTTCTTCCATCCCCTAGTTCCTTGCTCTGGCGCACTCAGCCTCCTCACATATGACAACATAAATTAGGAAATCATTCTGATTAAAAGGAAAAAAAACCCAACCCAGCAGTGTTTTACAGCATTGGTGTTAATCCATATCAATTTGTTCCACAATGAGATGAACAGCTGTAGCAGTGAAAGTGATGAGACTGATTGGGGGGTGGGAATGAGGTGGGAGCTTAACGGGGAACATTGTAAACACAATACAAGCAAGAATATTTCACTTCAAGGACATTTGTTTCTGTAATCATTAGTTTTAGGCTGGCTTTCTAGTTATCAGCTCTGCTAAATTCATAGTGTGAATAAATGAATATGCATTTTTAGGGTGATAGGAAATTACAAATTGAAATAAAGTAGCCACCACACTATCATCTGTGGAGTGGTAATTTGGTGAGTTGTTAGCTGGTTGGCTTCGATTTTGTTCCCACACCTTTTGTTAGAAATGTACACTAAAGAAATTGCTTCTTGTGGTGGCCAAGATGCTGGTAAGTACATGTTTTTCTAAGATTATTAGTTCATACCTGTGAGAAATGTTTATATGCTGACTGTATAATACTCCTTCTAGTTTATAATCCCATTAGTTAAAAAAAGATTATGGTATTGTGAAGGGAATAGCAAATGTTATTTATCCAGAGAGCTATCATTTTCACATATATGTGAGCATTACATGTAGGTTCTGTGTTACTGAATTTTGAATTTATTTTTGAAACAGAAATGCTTTCCATTTTAAATTGCTGATATTTCAATTTAGGGAATAATGTCAGAGGAAGGAACACATCACATTGTTTTCCTTTTCACAAGCTACAGCAATATTTAAGTAGTGGTTTTATCTGTTTAGTTTTTAAGTAGTGTTGCCCATCTTAGATTTAGCAGCTGACATGATGCTTCTAGGCTGAATGCTTGGTGTTGCCCAGATTGTCAAAGAGGAATTACTGAAGCCATACTTCTGTAATTCTGTAGTGGTTTATGTTTCAGGAAACAGAAAGATATTGTGGCATGTCTATACAGAAAGATTCAGACAGACATACGTATGTTCTGCTCGCACTTGGAGCTAGCTAAGCTAGCTGAAATGTCTTTGCAAATAGCCCATTTGGATTTGGGCAAAGCAATCCATGCTCTTTCTCTGCCTTTCTAGGATTACTAGTGGGTCCATTGTGCAGAATCCAAGCTCTAGCAAGCCCTGTGAGAGGGCTCAAGTTGCTTCAGCTTCCTGTAATTGCATTCTGATTGGAAATGGAAGAGTTGGATTGGAACAGCTAGTGCTTAATGTTCAAGACCCCTGCCAACAGAGATTGCTGTGTTCCTACTGAAGTGAGTCGGGGAATCTGGCACAATATCTGATATCAAAGGCAAGTCTTATCTGTAAATTATTCCAGCTGCAGACTAGCTTTAGCTTTTCATGTATTCTTTTAAATATGTCAAGGGATGTGATCTTAGGTTTGTTAGATTCATGGTTGCGGTTGCATGTTTGAGGTCTTATTAAATAGATGTTACTGCGGGTAATAGTTTCTGCATCTACAAGCTGTTTCTCATGGAAAGTATGTCTCAAGTCATGTATAAGGTGCTTAAATCTATGGCTTAATTAAATTTTTAGAGGTTAGAACAGAATGAAGAGTTTGTTCTCTTAATTTTGGAGTTGTGTGCTTCAGTGCCATCATACTGAGTATAATATGTGCTTGTGCCAAGTTTCTTCTGTCCACTGCTTGTCTTGACTGAGTATGCATCCTCTTCCCTTTTTTATGTTTCTCCAAATATTTTTCTGCACAGGTCCAAATTTAACCTGAGATATTTAAAGCAAAAGACCTTATTTCTGCTACCCAGTGACTGGCTAAATTGATATCCTTGAAATACACAGATTGCAAATTGTTTCTGAATCTGTGCTTCAGGACTCCCTGTGTGGGGTTGATATTTCATAGCATAGCAGCACAGGCCTGCATTAAGTAAATTGGCTGGAGTGTTGTCTTTCCCTTTTGTTGTTGTTTTTCTTGCTTGTTACTAGTGGGAGATGGCTTTTGTGATTTCATTATCCCTGCATATGCTTTTGGGGCTTACTGTGGTTCTTACTAAAGTTATTGGAGAGACCTTTATTGGCTGTAGTGATAACTGCATTGGGTAGTTGATCTCTCTTGTTCAATACAATTTTTACTGATACTGTTTTAATTTCCCAGCACTGATGATGCAGAACTGTGAAGCAGCTTGGACCTGCTGAGCACATAGCTGGAGAGTTGAAATTAGTTAGTGTCAGCTGAAGAGTTAATCATTAATGAAGAATTCATGTAGTCACCCATATGCAAGCAGAATACCTTATCTTCCAGGAGTATAAAGAAAATGCTAGAATTCACTGACTATGTATTTAGTAGCATAGAAGTTTAGAAAGCTTTTGAGGTACTTGTGTCCATTACTTGGAGCAGTCTTCTGCATCTGTGAGAGACTGATCTGAGATCAGATTCCCCTGTCCATTGTCTCAAAGACTGGTCTGAGAAGCTGAGATGGAAATCCACCTATCTTTGCCTCAGAGATGGGTGAGAAGAGTTGAGATAAGACTCCAATATCCATTGCCTGGGAGAAGGGTGTGAGGAGCTGAACTGGGACTCCACCATCCATTGCCTGAGGGATGAGTGGGAAAGAGCTGAGATAAGACTCTTGAGGATTGGTGTGAGGAATTGCTACCCATTATCCCAAGAACTACTGCAGACACCTTTGTGTGTGCAGACACCTGCAGTTGAAGAGCAAGACAAGGGAAACTGGTCCATCAGGAACGTGTAATACTTGACATGAAGAACAGGGGTACTCCCACCAACTCATTATAAAAGGGAGAAAAGGTAATCACCATGAGGCACATCACCAGGCAGCCATTGCCATGAGGATGACTCCAGTAGGACACCTCCATGAGGATACTCTCCCCCGATGACTACTACGGACCCTGAGGGACACCCGCTATGAGACATCGCCATGAGGGCTACTCCACAAGACACACTCTATGGGGTACCTTCAAGGGGATGATTCCAGAAAGACGCCTCCACAAGAACACCCACCTCCGATGGACTCTTGGGGGGCACTCTGTTCCAATACCAACTATGAACCCTGAAGAACTCCCATCACCAACGATGACGACAATGGATCACCGAGACACTGTTGGATCAGTGGTGGTGACTCTCTCTCTCTCTGCACCTCAAATCCTTGCTTCATTTTCTATCTTTTTGCCAATCTGTCCTATCGCTGTCCCCTTTATTACAATAATTTCCCTCTTTTATAATAACTCTTCTTGTAATTTGTAATTAACTTACTAATCAATTATGGTGCTTGACCTCGTTTCCATCTTAATTTCACTCTTGGGATCATGAACTGAAACAGGGTCTGACACAGGTTTTCCCCAATCGGACTCTGACAACATCCCAGTCACAGAACTGTGCAAGGAGCAATACAGATGCTTCTGTTATTGTCCTTCAGTTATTTTTCCTATAGTTTTTTTTCTTGCATGATGCAAATTAATTCCTGGGTGATTTTTATGCCATATTTCTGAGCATAAACCAGCTACGTTTTCTTACCCTGTTTAGTGATGAGATTCTTACAACCTTCAGCTGTTTGCTCTTGCAAAACCGCAGTGTGAACTTGTCTTCTTATATAAGATCATTTGATAACTCCAGTGGTATCTGTTAGGATATTTTTCCTATGAATAGCTTCTCTGTATGTGCATAAGTAGCAGTTTTGATCCTGTGACTATCCTGGATCACTACTGTTTTATTTTAAGCTTTCTGGATATGACTAGTGTTTTTCAACAAGGACAAGAAAGCAGCTTAATGGACTTAACGAAATAGATTAGTTAATACTAGAAAAAAGTTGACAAAGCAAGGGAGAGATGTGATGTACAATATATTTAAAGTCATACAGTCCACTAATGCATAACCACCTAGGGTTTCCTTTTTGTTGTGAGAGAAGTTCTTGGGTCTGTACGAGATTCAGTGTCAACAGCATCCAGGCAAAGTGCAGAGATGTTTCTATGAGGATACGAGTTGAAGAAACTAGAAACAGGGGTCTGAGGCTGCATCTGATAAGATTCCTTATGGTTTGGTTTTGCTGGTCTTGCATAGAGTAGAGATAGATCTGTTGCCCAGATCTGTTTCACACAGTCTGGAACGCTCCATAGAAAGGAGGTCTTTTCATTGTGGAGTTGCTTCAGGTTATATTCTGTCAAGTTACTGTCTGTTGAAGCCAGAGCATATACATAGACTTCTTGAGCAGCTCGCAAATACTGGAAGCATTGGGCTCCCCACCCTTGGAAATCTAACATCCTCAGCAGCCCAGCTTGATAGGCTTCTGAGCAGTCAGATGAGAAAGCTGGCAGGAAATCCAATGAATCATAGAATGGTTTGGGTTGCAAGGGACCTTAGATACCCCCTGCTTCATTGAAATCATCTTTGTAGAGTAAATTTTCAATAAATTTCAGATATGCCATTTGGTATCTACCTATGAAGTGGTAAATCTTTGGAAAAAAGGAATGGATTTTTTTTTTTTTTAATTTCTGTTTTGGAGAACAATAATTTTAGGTTGCTAAAGAGAGATTTACCTTAACATTACCTTTTTAATCCATATTAATCAGAGCTGACTGAATTTTGAAATCCAAACCAAAATGAAAACCAAATAATAATATCTGAGTATTCATTTGAAAAGCCAAATCAAATATAACTGCATTTGAGGGCTTTGGTAATGCATACGCTTCCTAAAAGTAATTGTTTGAAGGAAAGCTGAGATACTTCATTGACACAAACTGCTGAGTGGCAAACCTGGTAATTGCTGAGCTAAGGATTCTTCTGGTTTTCTTTCTTGATGGTATTTGCAACAAACATACATAGATTCTATGAATAACAATATTTACTTTTTAGAAACTTCTATGTAAATAATACTTCAAGACCCAAATATTGAATAATGACTTGAATCCAAAGGGCAAAGGCTGCCATTAGGACTTTGTGTGAGGAATGAGTGCATTTTTTTTTTCCTATGTAGGTTGTTTCACTGCTCTGTCATGTTCATATTTTGTTAAACCTGGAAATACAGACAGACGATGTTTCAGACACTTCAAAAATTCATCAGTATTCCTATTATGTTCTGTAACCATGTTAAGAAGCTGGGCAAGCATTTCTGTAAGGTGAATTTTAGGAAGGTGAATTAAGGATAGAATCATTGAATCATAGAATGGTTTGGATTGGAAATGACTTTAACATCATTTAGTTCCAAACCCCTGCCATGAGCAGGGATGCCTCACACCAGACATGTTGCCCAAAACTCTGTCCAACCTGGCCTTGAACACTGCTAGGGATGGAGCATTTACCACTTCTTTGAGCAACCTGTTCCAGTGCTCACAGTAAAGAACTTCTTCCTTATATCTAACCTGAAAAAATTGTGCATTTCTTCTGAAACATTAAGTTTGGCAGGATTATGCCTTATTCACTTGTAGACAACAGCATTGGCTAGTTGTTTTCAAACTACAGCTTGTTACTTAAGGCTTATTTGAATCTTGCTGACAGTGTGTATTGATACCACAATAAAGCTGATGCAGAACAATTCAGCACACTTGGAAAATGGATGAAAAGCCCATCTTGTTTGGGTTACTAAATAAAGCTGAAGATGTCTGACCCATATTCTTTTTGGAAATACAGTAATTTTTAGGTCGAATTGCTTAAGAAAAATAGGTTTAGAAGAATGCATACAGCCATAGCCACTTCCAGCTGTGATTTTAACATTTTATCTGGCCTGCTGTATCTACAATGTTCACTACTTTTAGGAATTCTAAATATTTTTTTAAGGACTTTTCTCAGCAGTCCTCTGGAATCTTTGTTCTAGGGCACAGGGCTGTTATTGCACTGGGTATAGTGTTGGAGTTGCTCTGTGAGCTGTAGGAGTTTGTGATCAGATTGCCAATTTGCAAAGAAGCTTCATGAAGCTACTGCAGGAATTGGTATTGCAAAGCTTTAATGAGGAAACACATCTGAAGCTTAAAGAAAAAGCTTTACAGGTACCAGCCCAGTATATAGCTCTGTTCAAAAACCAAACCTCATTTCTTAGGTTACATTAGCAGAATGATGAAATAAAACTCCAAGCACTGTATTTGGCTAAATTCCTGATGAAGGTGCATTTTTTCCAGAAAATTATAATTAAAACCAGAGGCTTTATTCATAAATAAAGTGCAAAATTGGCAGGTTTGGGCTTGAGCTGAAGTATTAACTTTAGGTTATTTGTTTACGTTATAAATTTGTGTAAATATTTGTATAATTTTATAATTGCATAAATTATTAGTTTTCCAGAGTAAGTAAGAGATGTTGAACCATAAATATCTGAGCACCTTAAATACCCTGAATTAAAGAAAAATACAATGTGATAGGAGTCAGAAAATCACTTTTATTTAATTCAGAGTATTGGGAACCTTTCGCCTATCGAGGGCTGAACACATTTTGGGTTGCAATGCACAGGCCCCATATTTATTCAGACAAATGCAGGTTTAGAAATCTTATTTGGAGGTGGTTTATTTTAGGTATTGTGTTAATGGCTTCTTAATTTGATGTTGTTTCATTGGTGATCATTGGAGGTTGAGTAGTTGAAAGCACAAAGCAGTTTGTGCCATGTTATGATATCATCCTTTCAAGTCCTCTCCAACCCACAGGGAAAACTTAGAGATACTGTTCCTGATAGGCAACAGTAACATGAAACACTGTGATGGTCTAGGGAATGTGAATTATAGTGACCAGAAGCACTGTACTAGGGTATTAAAGAATAGCTGTGAAGGCCTAACAGACAGCAGGAGCCTTCCATATTGTGTGACTAAGCATGCACTGCACCAGACTGCTCCAGTAAGGTGTATTGGCTGCTTAGCCTGTTATGCAGATACTTGTGTACCTGGAACTATGTCAGAAGATGGAAAGTTTGCTTGTGGTAGAAAAGTAAAGCTGCTTGATGGCTGGAACCTCCAGCCAGAGCCTTGGCCACAATGACATCAGAAAATACTGTTCATTGATCCCTTTAGGATCCTGGAGTCCCTCTTATCTTGCCAAGGACCAGAGAAACTTTTTCCACCAACATATCCCCCCCGCCTCATTAGGGGCATGGGACCCTCCTCACCTACATCCATGGTAGGTGTCGGGTAGTGAAGGCCCACTACGCACGTCTGTGTGGGACTGGGGGGAGTGTGGGACGCCAGGCAGCGCATGGGGGTAAGCAGAGAAATCAAACGGTGGTGTGGGAGGAAGGAATAGGGCAGGCGTCATGCAGACAAGTGGAACGAGCCAGCCTGTGAAATGTGGGCTCCTAAATGTGGTTAAAATAACCTTGAAATCGGATACCTGTAGTCACTGATGGCCTTTTAAAATATTGATTTACGTTGTGTCTGTTTCAGTATTAGACAGCTGTTTTGAAATGGAGCAGTCTAAACACTGTCTGCTGAACTTTATGGGCATAGAAAAGTCACTGAGCAGAAATCCACTTGTACTGCCTGAAGAAGAAACAGTCCTACTCAATTTCTTTATTAATTGTATGAATGAGGAAGAGCACCGTTGCTGACAATTAACCAGTTTTGTGTCTTCTTGGGGTGCCCTCTCGTGGTTCTTGAGTAAAACTTCACATGTTGCTTAAAAGGTGCTGCACAGCTAAAGGAGATTTTACAGCATTGCGACAAGCAAAACTAAATGAAACTGCACTTCAAGCCTTCTGGCTACTGGCCAGATTCCCGCTATGCTCTGTCCTTTCTAGATCTAGGTCTGTGGAAAAAAGAAGTTTCAGAACTCTCACTGTAGGAATGGTGATAGTACAGCAGTCTTTAAATGCAGTGACATTATTTTGGGCCTTTTTGCTTGTCCCTGTGTATGAGAGGCATGGAAAACAGTGCTCAAGAAAACATGGAACATTAAGCATAATCATTCCTGCTGGTGTCTTAGATGTAGAATTGCTCTGAAAGTGGATAGGAAGACTGCAGCCCTTCCACTTCTAATACTCTTTGTTTGGAAGGCGAAATGAAGATGTACATAAAAGTATATACAGTGATTTTCTCCATCTCATTTCCACCATTGCACAGCTTGGATGCTGATGGGCATTTCTCCTCACTTCAAAGAGCCTTCCCATATCCTAAGAGGGAGCATCACCCATCTCTATTATTTTGTAAATCTTAAAGAAGAGTAATATTGACTCCAACTTGTACTCCTTGTTTTCCTATGTAATGTTGTCAAGCAGGTTGTTAATGAAAATCTGATTTTTATTAGTCTTTATTCTTTCTTTCAGTCTTCAAAAACTAGGGAGCTTTCAGTAGGATTAAATGGTTATCATTTTGCAGCCTCCTATTTTGTTAGTCTTGCCCACTGTTTGCTGTTCTGGTTTGCTGTGACATTTTATCACTTTTTTATTGCATAACATTAACATACATGGTCAGAAAAATGTTTCTCTTCTTGAATTCTAATTTCTATTTAAATTACTTTTGTATAATGATACTTCAGAAAGAAACTGTCAATATATCTATCTATCTATCTGCTAAAATTTCTGGGTGTCTGTAAATACTGTGAATCCCACAGTTGCTGGCAACATATGATTTAGTACCTCCAAATAGAGGTTTTTGCTTCACATCTCAGTTTCCATAAGTAGCAGACATGAAATCTTCACAAGGGAGCTGAGTAAGCAAGGCACTGAGGGAGAAAACTACTGCTATATAATATGCCCTTTGCTAAATAACCTGGAAAGGGTATGTATGATGTGATAGTGGTTTAGATGCAGTCTTGGAAGAAAAGCTGAGAGCTGATGTGTTCATTGCAGCCCATGGAATCCTGATGGGTAATTTAATAGGTGTAAAATGCTCAAGGCAGATCTCTCACTGACCACGAACAACTGAGGTCTGAGGGTATGGGAAAGGTGAGGAGGTAGACTTCAGGCACCAGTTATCAATTTGTTGGGTTTGAACATGTTAAAGAGAAATAGAAGGCTCAGTAGGTACTTTTGGAATCAGCTGAGAAAAGTTAGTTCCATTGCATGTCCACAACCATTCTCTCATTAGAGACAACTTTTTCATGGCTTCAGATGAGGTTGCAGGAAGTGTGTCACCGTACTTATGTGAGTAGAGCAAAGTTGCTAATGAAATCAACTGATCAGTTTCATTGAGAGAGGAAGCTTTTTAATGAGTTCCTTGGCTGGCTAACTGAAGTGACCATGATCCAATAGCTGGCTAAAGCAAAAGTGAGATCAGAGAAGTGGTTTTGCCACAGTGAGATGACCTTCAGTACTACTTAAAGGATTCTAAGCAGTATTTAAGCCACTGTATTTCAGTGGCTTCAGATGCAGATATTTTAAGGCTGTGGAGCTGTACTGCATAATCTTATACGTATTTTCACTTTCATACACTTGATAATGTATTTAAGGGTTACCTCATAGAGCATCACATGTGCTAGAAATGCCAGCATTCTGTATTCTCAATTTATCTTCCTGACTACCAATGTCATCACCTGCTCCTGGATACTGGATATTATTATAAGACTTGAATGACCTATCTAGCTGTTCCGAATTTTGATTTTTTTTTTCCCCCTTATCTGATTAATTTCTTTCCTTCCACCTCCTTTTATCATAAAACAGAAACTGTGGAAGGTTATTATATAGTTTTCCAAGACACTGATCCCCATATAATCTGGGAACCCTTAATAAGGAAACTGAAGACAAATTTGTCATGGGTACTATAAGATTGGGGAAAAGAGGAGTCCTTGCTTTTAAGCCTTCTAAATAATGATATCTACCAGATATTCTCAAGTCCTAGTCCATGGGGATAAAACCAAGTTTCATAAAGAAATCATACATTCCCAACAAGCAGCAGTTAAGATTCAGGATTTCAAAAGCATAGTTTTCCATGCGAATGACATGGTATACCTGTTTTCCAGTGGGTGTGTGCAGGTCAGAATTTTAATATCAAGACAGACATAACTCCCAGCCCACATTGTGAAATCAGATATATGCAAGTCTGGCCTTGGCATGATGCTCAAGGATCTCTCTGCAGCACTTCACTGAAAAAGTGCAACTCCTAGATATGGAAATTGGGATATTAAACGTGTATAGAGACTATAGTTTAAGTCTACTACTCAAGTATTCTAGCACAGTCCAGTGTAAAACTGTCCCTGATACTCAGTCTACACAGGTCTGAGATAACAGTCATTTTCCAGGAATTAAATCTTGAAGAAATAACAGATGCTATTTCCTGAAAATATAAAGAATTCTTTTTTATTAACAGTGACAAAAAAACGTTCAACTATTTGAGTCTGGATCCCTTCCAGTTAAACAAGACATGTATTTTCTTAATTAGGGAATAACTGGATTCTGCATTTCAAGCTAATGACAGACATATCATAGGAAATATATTATGTGAGAAAAATGACTGCAAGTTTTAGGTGAAAAAGTTTATTATATCTTTTGCTTTGCAATGAACTGTAGGATACTACAACTAAATGGAGTTATTGTCAATGAAGCAAATCTGTGCTTTGTTACTTTTTTTTTTTTCAAGACTTATCAATTATCTGTATATGTGTGAGAGAAAATGGAAAATTTTCCTGCTTTTCCCTTTTTTGTTTCCTGTCCATGTTTCTGGACAAGATATATAAAACCAGGAGAATACAGTACAAAACATCTATAATTAAAAAAACCAACCAAACAAAGAAAACCAGCAACACACCATAAGAGCATGTGGACAGCTGTATACCCATGAGTATGAATTAACAGCATGCAAGGATTGTGAACTTAGCAACTGAAAAAGTAAGCAGAAACATAAAGGAACAACAGCAAAAACCTTTTAAGGCAGATTGTAACAGATCACCTTGATAACCTTGTTCAATTTGACTCTTCTATAAGCAAGGAGACTACATCAGATGTTACTTAGAAGGTCTCCAGGAATGTATTTAGTATTGTATTAGGATTTATTTACCCTGTTGTAAATAGTACGTGTATTCATTGACATCCTAAAGCTTGAAAACATGATTTGATTCAAAGATCAGGAGAAACCAGTTAAGTGAGATTAATAGAAACTAGGATGAAATAGGATGAAATATAGTAATAAATTGTAAGGTCATGCAGTTAGGGATTAATTGCAAGAATTTCTGCTGTCAGCTAGAGCTTCAGCAGAGTGTAGACTGATGAGAAGCAACACATGAGTATACTAAGCTGCAAGATGATAATGTTTCAGCAGAGCTATGGCAGTGAAAATGACAAACATGATGCTCAGGTATATTGAACAGGAGAAATTAGTAATGTTGTACAGATAAGACCTCAGGTAGACTGTATGTATAGTACAGGTCAGCTGATTCAGATGAAGTTAAACTGGAGCATGTGCATTGCTCAGATGAGTATGGGAATTGGTTGTAGGACTAGAGCTGGTTTGTGTGGTGCTCATCTGGAACAGAGGCAGTGCTATATAATGTGGCATTATAGAATTTGGCCAAGAAAACTGCTTCTGTAAACCCTAGCAAAATAAGGCTGAAGGAGGTGTGTCTTTATAATTGTAGTGGGAAACATGTATCAGGATGGCAAAATGCTTTACCTAAGGTACAGCGTCACCTGAGGGATAAATAGTTTTAAACCTGCTAACGAATAAATTTAGGCTGGAAATAACAATGGGGTTTAGAAGGCAGCAGGATCCCTGTTAGTAGGAATATGTTGTAGCACAGTCTCTTTGCTTGTTTCTTGTCATTGGGTCATGGTCTTCCAGATGGCTTTCAGACAGAAGGAAGAATAATTTCTGAGCTCAGAGACTTTCACAGTAGCATGTGCAGTCCCTTCAGTTTGTAGCATTGACTGCAGCTGTGGCAGAAGAGTGGCAGTCTCCCAGTCACATTAATTTTATTATTTTGTAGCTGGCTTTTACTATAATTCTGACAATAAAGTCATTTTCTTTGCCTTAGGAAGTAAGGGCTAGGACAAATTGTGTTTTTAATGGGGTATTTCCTCTGAGATATTACTCTGACTTGTATTTTCTCCAGTTGCTGCCTATGTGCAACTTTAATAGCCCATGAAATCTGCTATAGCTCAGAGGAAAAATTAGTCATTAAGTTTTCTAGAAATTCTTCAAGGTAAATTGTGCATATTTAGATCTCATTGCAGCTTTATTTTTCTTTAGCACAAGAACATTTTGCTTTGGCAGGCAGTGTATCACTTGTACTCTTACAGTCATTAATAATAATTCACTAGGGTTTCTTTTTGATTGAAAAGGTTTGAATTCGAAGGACTGCAAGTACACAGTATGACTTAGGAAGCTTGGAGGCAACGGTGTTAGTTTCTCCTTTTTTTTAATGCTTGTGTTTCTTAGCCTTCATATTTTCCAGGCTGTGGAGTGGTACCATCAGCTGTGGAGGCCAGCTTACTTTCTTGAGGCTGAGAACTGTGGACTACCAGTAGCTGAACATTTGATCCTGAGAGTTTGACCTTGATTTCCATGCTTGCTTAAAGGAAAAAAGAGGAATGGGCAGATACCTTATGCTTATAGTGGCTCTTAACAAGCAAATTCAGTTACCAGAGCTTGTATATTCCTACTTGAATTCTGCCTGAACTGAGGCTGTACTGCCCTTTCCTGAACAAGGGATCATTAAACATGCTCTTAGGAAGAAGCAAACAAATAGAAAAGCCCCAAAGGCTTTGTTCTATTATGATTCTTTCTTTACGGCTTTCTTTAAGATTGCTACAAAAATTATTTAAGCCTCTTTATCTGAAAAGACTGAAGAAGCAGAGTTATTTCATAGCTATATCTGGTTTTGATTACAAACAAATCTTATTTTGGGATAACCAAAAATCTGATAAAAATTTGGATGCATTGTGGGGCAATGTATGAAAATATCATACATGGCCTAAGAATGAAAACACTTGAATCTGTTCCTCCTCTAGGTTTGGTTTAATTGTAAAGTTCATGGAAAGCTGGACACTCTAATTCATAAAGCTGAATTCAGAATTCTCAAAAGCTGCAGACAAGTCCTGTAATGAACAGAAGAAATTGAGCTTTTGACAGTTCTTTGCCATTCCTGATGCCATAAGGCAATTAATGTAAACTAGGTGACATAAATAAGCTTTCTTTTTTTTCTTTGAAATTGCTATTGGCTCTGTAGGAGCCCCAGTGTATTGTTTTGAATTCCAATGTGCTCCTAAAAGGGAAGGCTGTCACCTGAATTCCTGAACAGTGGCAGAGGAGCATTGGGTGGATCCATCTGCCATTAGAAGGATCTCTTGCTGGTGTCTCTGACATTAGTGGAACTTTCCTGGCTTTCTGCAGGAAAATTTGCAAGCTGTTACGTGCACAATTCTATGGCTAATTGAATGTGCAATTATCTTCATGACATGAACAAACGAAGTCAATGGTTTACACCAGGGAGAAGCTGTCCTCAGTCAGTGAACTGAGAAAACACCAGAACACTGGCAATTTGTACAGGTACCAGAATGGAAAAGGATCAGTTTCCACAAAGAGCTTTGCAGTTCCCATTATTCTTGAAGATTCATGTGTTCTTGCATTTGTTAACCCTGTGCTTGCTCCTGTGTTGGCTCACTTCTTACTATCTCACAGAGCCTACAGAGACATACCAAAACTGATCCATTGTCCCTCCTTTATTAAGGGTAGAAATTCACCAGTTTCACAGGAGCTGGGATGCAATAACTAAGAAAAGAGTTGAAAGAGTATGGAGCAATAAACCAAGGCATGCTGTTTCTTCAGTCTTGGTCTGTTCGTGTTTGATGTGAACAAAGTAGATTCATTTTCATTATAGTAGGAAAATATAAAGGACTATGCATGAAATGAAAATGCACACTGGATGTAGAACCCAGTTTTAAACTAGAAAGATTTTTCTTTTACTTTTTTATTAATGGAGCGTATTTTCTTTGTCTTTTCATCAAAACAGCCTTAGAACTTTACAGTCTGTTCTCAAATGTCACTAGCGATGTGGGTTGCCCATGATTTATGGTTTTCAAATGAAAATAATTTAGCAAGAATTGACAAAGGCCATTGCAAACTGTTGCTACAACCTCTTAGTTATCTAATAGTTGCTAAAGAACCAGGCTTTTATCAAAGCTCTGACAAAAAATTGATTCGGTTTTACCTGCAGGCTCAAGGATGCTTTTCTGTCATTAAAACAAGTAGAAAATATTAATGGAGAAATAATCAATAAACTCAAACAAATTGGCCAGGGGAATGTGAGAGCACTGAATTTCTAAGCATGTAAATAATAAAGCAGCAGCACAGTATCCGGTGATGGCAAAGCTTGTATCTGCTTCTGAGATGCTCTGGTGCTCCAGAAGTAATGTTTGTGAGATGTTCTTTACAATATAAAGGAAAAAGGAATGTTCCCAGAATGCATGCTATGAGATGAGCCTACTCTGATAGCTGACAATGATTCTGAAAGTTACTTTCAGAAGCCCATCTGTCTGCTATTTCTCATATAGTTTGTCTTTTTGTCTTGTTAATTATTGGGGCATTATTTAAGCCAAGGCTTTGCCAGGGTTTTGGCTTGTTATTTAAAGATGTATTTTCTTTCTTCACTGCTACTGGTTTTGTAGTCAGAGTAGGAATGGTGATACCAGGTAGGGGAACATCTAATGAGAAAACGGAAAGTAGTTTAACTCCTGGTCTTGAGTTGTGATCTGTCATTCAAAATAATCATATGTTGCTGACCCTCCCCATCTTTTTTCAAAAAAGCCTGTATCTTTAAGAATATTCCTAAAATATGAATATTATTGTGCAAAATATTTTGACATATCAGTGGGTAGGAATGTAAAATGGAATGCAATGTGATACTTCCCATTTATAGGCATTGTTACTTGTACTGTTTGCAGTCTGAGCAAATAGAAATTTCGCATCTGTTCAAAGAAAAATGGGAATTCCATACCTAAGAAGCTACCAAGAAAATGGATCCAGGTTTTTAGAAGTGGTGTGTAGTGGTGGGAGAATGAGACAGTGCTGGTAGGTGAAAACAGGAATGGAACAGGTTTGCCAGAGAGGCTGTAGAGTCTGTTTTCTTGGAGATTTTCAAGACCTACCTGGATAAAGCCTAAGGCAGTCCGGCCTGGTTTCATCTAGCTTTGAGCAGGAGGTTGGGCGACATGAACTCTTTAGAGTCCTTCCAAACTAATGATATCATAATCATAAAACGCAAAATGGAAAATGCAAGAAACACCACCACACTAAATGACTTCTTGTACTAGTGTAAGACCTACATAAAATATTGAGAAATCAAAACCATTGGTCAAATTAATTTTAAGGTAGGAGTGAAATTTTCACTGTAATAGTTCAGCCTGATTCTCCTCCAAGTTACAGAATAGAAAATCAGACCACAGCTTGTAAGCACAGAACATGGCTCTATATGGGTGTAAAACAGTTGGTTTATTAAAAAAATCAAACGTCTGTTTTTTAAGGTTTTCTGCCTGCCTGCCTGATAGTTTTAAAGAATGAAAACAATATTTCTGTCAGCAGGACAAATAATAAAACCAATCTTCTCTCTGTGAGTCCACATTTTCTAGTGAATTTTCTAGGGAAAATTATGGGCACCTGACTTGAATTTCATTGTGGATAACAAACCAGTAGAGTTGCATTTCTTTAAATTTTCAAATGTGCTTTCTTTAGTCATAGTTCCCTGGAAGAGTCTTTCTGTTTGACTTTCCAAGACAGTTTATTCTGGTGATTTGCATCCATTGTTTCAGTTACTTCTATTATGCTGTGAATGAAAGAGGAAACCTTTTAGACAGCTTAGTGTAAAGTCTCTGATAGTGATCTAGAAAACGTGATCAACAGCCTTT
This sequence comes from Coracopsis vasa, assembly GCA_026283785.1. Taxonomy (NCBI): domain Eukaryota; kingdom Metazoa; phylum Chordata; class Aves; order Psittaciformes; family Psittacidae; genus Coracopsis; species Coracopsis vasa. The sequence continues at coordinate 20,887 of JANHGB010015835.1, read as the reverse complement.
GAGAAGTATTATACTCATGAATATGTCCCTCCTAATAGGGTCATATTTGAGTCCTGCTGTACAGGCATTGTATCTGTGGGCATTTCTGTGTAATTCACTGTAATGAGTATTAGTATTTTCTTTAGTTGCCTTTTTCCTAGCTACAAGGTGAGTAACTTTACTTGGTTTGGGTTTGGTTTTTTTGTTTTATTTTTAATTATTATTTGAGCAAGAATAGTTCAATATAGTTCAACCTTACCTGTTATATTAGATACTTATCTATTGTGATAACTTGTCCAAGAATCTTGGTTAGCTATTAACTATGATTGCATTATGTCTGAGGAATAAATTAACTTTGGGACTTGCTGTTTCCAAATGATGCCAAGGAAAATTAGTCATGTTGTCTTTCATGTAACAGAACCCATATGCTTCAAATATTTTGGGATTCTGAGGTTTTAATATTTTGGGATTCTGAGGTTTTAATCCAGAATTGTATTCAGAGAAGACAAAGCCTTGGGCAACATGGTCTAGGATGAGGTGCCCCTGCCCATGGCAGAGGGGTCAGAACTAGATGATCTTAAGGTCCTTCCCAACCCAACCCATTCTATGATTCTATGAATTCTTCGTAAACATCAAAAAAGTTCAATAAATAACAAAAGAATACTGAGAAGTGTTTTTGTTATCAGTAGTCAGAAAGAGCTGGATTTTTTGCCTTTGTGAATAAAATCAAACGTATTATATCTGAAAAGTAGTCTATTCTTGTGCTTTACATACCCTCTCACAGTTAATGAAATCGTGTCTAATGTGATTGCTGCATCTGGGACCAATTACAGAATAATCTTTGATTATCTAATTTCATATTTGCATTGTTTAATAGTCCACTGATTATATATCTTCCATACCACTTGTGAAGCTTTAGAGTATAATTTGACACAGTGTGAAACTGTGTTCTTTTTTTATATTCATAGCAAGAAGAAGTGATCAGACCTGACCCATATATCTGTACTCAGTATTGGAAAGAGTATTTTTGGGAAACTCTCAGCATCAAAGGCCAATTTTTTGGTGCTTATTCTTTAGAAGAAAGGATGAATTTTTTTCTATTTGCTATTTCATTCTGCATGGTATTCTCTTTCTAGAGCTTTTTTAGGCCATGAGTTCTAATATTGCCAGATATCAGACATTTCTGTTGAAGCTTCTGCTGTCAGCAGCATGAGAATTTGGCTCCATAATCACATAGTTGCACAGCACTTTGTCTCAGTGTTGTTGGGCTGTAGCTACAACTCCATCAATTGGCACATAATCACAAATACCCTTGTATTTAACAGAGCCTACTGGAACACCAAGAAACAGATTCAGTTTTCATAAATCAGAGGTCATTACATAGCAGATACAGTACATTGTAATGAGATTAGAAATGTTTGGTTTGGATTATTTTCCAAGATTTCCAAGGCCTTCTTGCTTGAAAAATGTGAGAATAAAAGAGTGTGAGAAAATAGGCTCTTTGAATCAGTTTTTCCAATTAATCAGTATGAACGAGCCTCGGTATGCAAATATTGCCAAGGTATGAGCACTTATTCAGATCAGGAAGACAAAATACAAGCTTTTCTGTGTCCAAGTAAACATTTAATGATGTATTTTTTAAAATTTCAAAATTAGACTGTAAAATATATATGTAAACGAATAGATTTGAGGTCAGGCTATGCAAATAAGATTCTAGATCCTAATCTGACCCACACACTTTAATGCTGAATGTTTGTTAAGACTGAAATATTCCATCAAAAAAGTGTCAGTTTTTGAAAATTAACACGTCATTAAAAATATTTCATCACAAAATTTCCCACTATTTCAATTAAAAAACATTTAGCTCAAAGGGCATGTAGTGACAGGACAAGGGGGAATGGCTTTAAGATGAAAGAGAGTAAAGTTAGATTAGGTATTAGTAAGAAATCCTTCCCTGTGAGGGTGGTGAGGCGCTGGCACAGGTTGCCCAGAGAAGCTGTGGCTGCTTGATCCCCTGCAGTGTTCAGGGCCAGGTTGGATGGGGCTTGGAGCAACCTGGTCTAGTGAAAGATGCCCTTGCTCATGGTAGGGGGCTGGATCTGGGTGAACTTTAAGGTCCCTTCCATTCCAAACCATTGAAGGATTGTAGCATTCTGTGAAAAGCAAATGCTATGATGATGAGCTGCACGGTCAAGAGCAAGTTAAATAGAAAAATGCCTGTGGTCTGCATACATTCTGTTGACATTTACTGACCAAGCCAAGTTGTAGATCAGGCATCAATCATCCTCTAGGTTCTTAAAAGAGTTTTGATTTAGTGTCTGATTATATGCAAGCCTGTAATGTATTTTTGCTGGTATTTAGTCTACTTAAACATGAGAGACTGTAAACAAGAAGAATCTGAACCTTAGGAAAAGCTCAGACCTTTGCTTTGCAAAGTGGGCATACCTGCTGTGTGGGCTATGTCTGCAAGTTGGCAAGTGTTGGGGGAAAAGTAGGCATCTGGCTTGCTGCAAGAATGACAGTTGGTTACAAATATAGTCCAGTTTAAACCTATGCCTCTGCCAGAAAGTGGAGAAGAGGGAAGGACTTGTATTTAAGTTATGCACAATACCTCCCTGATCTCCTTCTAGGGCAGTGCGCGTTACTTGAAGCGTGTTTCATTCGTCTGTGTGCTTAAAGCCACAGCCATCCCAGCAGTTACATATTGAATGTTGTGTAAGATTAAAGGCTTGTGACTGTTATAAAAAAGACATCAGGTTGGAGGCACGAAGCACAGAATGAATATGGCACAGCCAGACCAATCTTCATTTCATTTAATAGAGATCAGTTCTGACTGTATTTGCAGTCTTTTCGAGCTTCATTTGTTGCAAAAATCCTCATTTTTTTGTTAACTTCCAGGTATATTTGAAGGAAAACATATTGTTAAAAAACGTTTGTGTGGGGGTTTTATTTACGTTTTCTCCCAGGTTTTTAAAAAGGAAATATTGTTTTTTATTTGCCACTGATACATACAGTGGGACTGCTTGCATGAGTGCATTTGTTTGGAAGTGTCAATTTTCACAGTATGCAGTCTTTTGAAATCAAGTGAGCATCTGAAGTGAAAGTTACTGTGAGGTGTATTGTTTTCTTCGCTGATTTATGCGTTGATTCTATTCTGGCTCTTCTGTGGAGGACTAAACAAAAGGACACTAGAGCTATCAAACTTAAGCCTTATGTGTCCTTTTTTATAGTAGCTGCAGAAATTTGAAATGTTTGCTCTGTCTTCTGTTACTATCTTCCTCTTCATTTTTGGTCAGTCTGACCACAAAATTATAAATTATCAACTTTAATCTGAAGTTAAATTCACCTTTTTACATGAAGCAAATGAATCTCCAAAGAAAATGGTTCCATTAACTTCCAAGAAATTAATTCTCATTAGTCAAAACAAGTTCTTTTTCGTTGTGTGCCAGATAGGGGTCTGCATTTGCAAAATTACCATTCCAGAGGGCTGGAAGCTTTTTAAAGTTCTTTTTGTGCACAGTTAGGACCCATTCTGAGATAAAAACTTTAAATGATATTTTTATGCACAGACCATATATCATAACTAACACTCCTGTTTAACTCTGAACCTGGGAATCATGTCTCAGGATTTACTGTAACTTTCTGATGGCACTTAAGAATTTTGATAAGCATTAATGAAAGTGAACCAGCTTGCTATAGCACAGGAGGAGGAAAGAACATTAATGGCTCTCTAATATGATATAAAATATAATATATATAATATGCAATACTATATATAAAAATATTTCATAATATTATACATACTACTGTATTTGCATAATTTTTGTGTGAACATTTTTCTTGTTTGTGGTTATTTTACTCTTTTCCACTGTCATACCACACAACAGTTATTAGTGACATCTTAGTGACATCCTCTGTACCTTTTCAAAATATACTGCAGATTTAGAGCCAGTCAGTACTTCGATATCAGTCAAGAATGACAATCTTATAGTTGTAAAATGTGTTGATCTCAGTCCTACAACAGAAAGAGAGAATTAGTGTTTCACAAAACCCCAATTTTGACAGATTTTGCACAGTCACATAAAAAAATTGAAGAGTAACTGGAATGAAGACTGTTTTATATGCTCATCTATGTGTTTCTCAAAATAAGGCCTGTGGGAGAACAAGATTAGATAGCTGAGGCCGTTGTTGCTCAAAATGTGTTATATCATCACCTGCCATGAGCAAAATATCATAGCGTACAACAATATGTATGACAGGAATACAGTCAATTATATTTACAACTAAAATCAGTACTAAACTGGAATATTCGAATTAACAATGATACTGTGAAACGTCCCCACATAATTAAATTTTCAGCAGGCATTGACTCATTTTGGAAACCCACTATGGTTAAATACAAACAAATGGTTGGATAATATTGTTTAACATTTTCAACAGCTTTTAAGCGATAGAAGGTAAAAAATTGGAGTTTGATTGCAAATAGCAAAAAAGGATTTAGAAATGGTAATATGTGTTTAAAGTCTGATTGATGCAGAATGTATCTGTATCTTTCTGATAATGGTGGAAATTTCCCTAAATGGCTTTCTTCAAATGGATATACTATTAATTTTATAAATTATAATATCTGTATTTGCATTATTCTGAAAAATACAAGAATTCTGAAGCAGCCAAATTACTACAACATATAGGATCAAACCATTTAAGTAAAAAATGATGTCACTGTGATTTCCTTCAGAGGAGAAGATTACTTTTGATGGGCACTGGGCATATATCTTTGAGGAATAAGGGTTGGTTTCAAAACTTGTAGCATCAAATCTTAACTTATAAATTGAAAATGTCAAAGTGGGAACATTAGACATTTTTGGTTTACCACAAAAAATAGGGAAGGGAGGGGAGAGGAAGCTTTCGTTAATGGCATGAACCTGTGAGATGGTTTTATTATACTGTTATTGAACATTGACTATTCAATTGCTGAATATTTCACAGTGTTGAAGAATTTGGGTTTGAGAAAACAATACTGCAAAACTTAAGTGGGAGAAGAAAAAGATGCACCTCACAAAAGATCCATTGTGCTACATAATTTCAAAGGTTCCTGTAAGTAACCAGGAGAGTAAATCATTAATTTTGCCAATTCAGAAGCTTTTGAGCCAAAGCAGTTATGGGGGAAATAGCAGAATTTTCTTTTCCAAGAGCCACAAGATTTCCTAGTTTTGTAAATTTAAAGTTTTTTTGTGTCATTGGATATATGTCAGAGAAAAGGAAGTGTAAGTCAAGTGAGTGGGTAAAAGTGGAATTAAAAAAGACATGTAAGTATTTTGGAATTCCAAATCCACATCATTGCTTTTCAGCACAAATGGAATTTAAAAATAGTCAGAGGTTAGCATTTACAATATCTGCTTCAGAGTCCATCAAATAAATCAACAGGATTATAATAAGCTAACAGTTCAGCACTTGTTACTTCTTTCCTACGCTGAGTTTAGGAACAATCTGAGAATAAACCAGATGAATAGATAATGTTTAGTAATGTAGCTGGAGTTCAAAGAGGAAGTATCTTCAGCATAAATGATTAAATTGGATATAAATAGACACCTCAATCTTGGTGAAATATTTATTTTTAAAGGATTTCTACTTTAGAGGTACTATTACTGAATTCCTGTAATAAATTTTTACCAGTGAAATGGAAAAAGGCTTGATTGACAGACCCTAGCTTGAAAATTGATCACTTCATACTTAGCCTGAAGAATTCAGTCCATTTTGAGGATAGATTAGGAATGGTATAATTTTTAGATGCTAACAGTTGTTTATATATCATTTAATTCCCAGGTAGAGTCCTTTAGCTTTAAAATACCATTTTTTCAGTTTCCTCTTCAGTCATTTTTTAAGTGGCCCTGGAATATAGGACAAAGAAGTATTACGTTACATAAGAGATGGTCCTTATATAGGCCATAGTGGAGTTTAAGAGCAATATAGGCCTTGTGCTGACATTGGTTCTTGGGTTAAACTTCAAAATATGCAAGTAATCTTCAAATTCTGATAAGTTCACAGTTGCTTGCCTAAGTATAGGAGAAATGATTTCTACTGTAACTTATTTATGTGAATACACGCAGAATGCAATACCTGCAATTATTCAGCCATGTGATTTTGAAATTGAGTCTTCTTGAAGATTTGTTTCAGTAAAACAATTGCAGGAATCCTTGTAGAGAGAAAATCCCAAAAGAACTTGTGTGTGTCTCACCAGAAAACTCCAGTGGAAATCAGAGTGAATATATATGGTTCTTCCTTATAACATGTTTTGTGGTTTTTCCCAACTTTAAAAACACTCAGCCACTGGGTGTGGGGGCAGAGATACTTCTGTGACTCTATAGCCATGTGATACATACATTCTGATCATCTATAGAAACATACTCTCCCCTCTTGCCTGCCCTCCCCCCCCCAGTTGTTTTCTGAGCTTAAAGAATACATGTGACATCTGGCAGGCTGAGTTTAAAGGATTACAGTATAGAGGAACAAAGGTAGCATGAGAGAGACATCTTTGATTTATTCATTGCTTTGTCATACAACAATACAAGAAAAAGAAGCAAGCAATTTTTAAGTAAGTAAACAATTTCTATTAAAAAAGAAAATAAAATAAAGATTAAATGCTGGGTTTTGCTAAGGATTTGTCCCTGCAACCTACCTATCCACTGAAATTTTTAATCTGTTTTACATTGGCTTTGCTGTGGAAACGAATAAATCTTAAGTTCATTTCCGGAAACAGATTCAGAAACTTCAGTTCTGTGCCCACTTTTGCTGTGCTGAGTGGTAATCCAATTAGATTTTTGTCTCTACTTACTGAATTTAAACCTTATCAATGTTACAACTGCAGAATAAACACCTTGACGTGTTTACCAGTTAGTTTGACCATTTTTACCAGTTATTTCTCAAATAGTTCTATCTATGTGAGGGAGTTCAGATAGAATGTTTTAGTTAATCCTTTGGAAAAAGCTTTGACACACTTCAGCCCCTTTTGTTATTGATTTTCAGGTTGATTGAAATGGTCACACGCTTTCCTGAGCATACTATACTGTTATCTGTGTCTTTACAGGGTCATTTCTTCAGCTTCATTTATTGGCAAGGTAGATATTGTTAATTTCCTGTTTCCAAAGATGATGGAGATTTTTTATGCATGATATAAAAATCCTCTCAGGTTTGTGTTACAAACCTGCTGAAAAAAGGACTAGAGCTCAACAGTAAGCTTTAGTTGTAAACATAAATAGTTTCTTTGTGGTACCCTTACTAATGTGATGTATAAATCAGATTTTATCTTGATTGAATAGCTGGGGATCTCACCTTGAAAATAATCTAAATTGGTATTCCACTCACAGAAAAAAACTAGTATACTTTGAATTATACTCTAAACCTGTATCTTGCACATTTATTTCCTTGTGTTTCTTGTAATGAAGCACTCTCTTTTACAAGAAAATATTATCTAACATTGATGAAAAGGTAAGTAATCTATAGCCAGAAAACACAGCAAAATTAACTTGCAAACAATAGGTAAATTGCATTTCTTTCATGATGTGGATATGAAAGTGAATTCAGCATCATTAATAATAACATGTAATGTTATTATTTAGAAGTCAGCATTAGAAATATAGGTTTATGTAAGTCAACTCATTATGTCAGCTTTAACAAATGTTATACACATCTGCAGCCACTATGCAGCTTTCCAAATTAATCTGTAAAATATGGCTTTTCCACAGGGGCGACAAACCTAGTCCTTTTGTCACAAAAGGGCTTGTTGGTGCCTTTTGTAACATGCTAACAAGGTGAACAGCTACATAATCTTAAGCTGATGAAGGAAAATAGCATTTAATATGCTTTATGAAAATTCACTATTCTTAGGCTAACAGGAAAATTTTATAATGGCTGGGCAGCTTGTATACTCTAATGTTTCTTAATTAATTGCTGACTTATTGTTGTCTGGTATGTCCTTTTTCTCTTCCAGATCTGTTCCATCCACATGGCATTGTTTTTGCAATTATATTGCCTTTGTGAGCCTCTTGTGGCATGATCCATCATTTTTCATTTCACTTTCTGTGCGTGATAGTTGGAGTAGGTTTTGAGGTGTCCCTGCAATGTAAAGTACTTTAAATTTTTATTGTTCTTCCGTGAAAAATTCTGAAGACTCCTTATTTGTATAAAGCTGACATGTTCTATCATTTCAATTCATGTATGTTGCAGTGGGCCGGGAGGGGCATCCAGTTGGACACGGGGATTAGTCTAGAAACAAATATCTCATAAAACTCAGTCCTACCTGAGATCTACAGTAACTAGTGGAAACTAACTGGGCTACCACAAGATGGAAGGAGAAGAATGGAAATGCATGTGTTTATATACGGAGAGATAGGAGGGAGAGAATTGGTTTTTTGGAGAAGGTAACATTTTCTCATAACAGAAAAGTTCATGTAGTGTTTATGTATATACAGAAATGTTGATTTTTTGAAGAATAATCTAGCATACTTTTTCTTTCTTAGGGCTCTTTTATGAAGTGTTAGGGAATATGTGAGTGCATTTTTCTCTTTCATGTGAGGATAGAGTTCCCTCTGAATGCAGGTTTCTTTTCCTCTGAATGCAGTGAAGATACATGTTGTTGCTAAGGTGTCTTGTGAATTTTGGTACAAATCTGTTTTACAGCTATTGGTGGACAAACAGGTCTTCTGTTATCTTTCCACTCAAGATCTGATTCTTTGTTGCACTGGCAGAAATTAGGGCTGTTGATGCATTATTATTTGCACACACACTTTCCTCCATGATATAACTGCATGTATGTTTGTATGCTGATTTGTGTCTCTGAGATTTTACTTCTGAGCAATAATTCAAGCCTTTTTTTTTGTTTGCTTATATTACAACACACAAGACAATGCATGATTAATCTGGAAGCATTAATGTTGGCAAAATCCTTGATAGAATAGATTAAGAGTCTTTCTTGCTCTAGGATTGTGCAGTGTTGGTATTTGATTATAAGTACACTGGGAGCTTAGTGGTAGCTTAAGATCAAAACACAAAGAGGTAGGAGTCAAATGAATTTGAAAAAATCGTGGTCCTTAATCAGCTAGTCATCATTAGCAACACATTCATATAACTATAAGCTGCTTCTTTCATGTGTTTTGTTTGAACTGCTACATGAGTATGTGCTTTGAAAGTGAAAATTCAGAAAGCATGGAAAGTAAAACTCCTTCCCAGCATATCTTTTCAGACTTCCAATAAAACCCAACCTGTACTGCAATAAGCACAGCTGTTAGAGAAGTAGAATTGTATGTGTCACTGTAGGCCTTTGCTTGTCCCATGCTAGAAAAAATATTTAGTGTTACTACAAAAAATGCATACATAGTAAGAGCTTTTTTCCAACACAGTTTTTGGACCATATAATTAAAAAACTTTTTTTTTTTAATGATAAAATTTAAAAATGAAAATACACATGACTAGAGAACTTTGGTGGATGGATAGGATGTTCTGAAAACTCAGGAAATTTATTCCTCATGAGAATGCTGTCTGTTTGGTTTAGGTTTTGAGTAACAGACTTTGTAACTCCTGAATACAAACATAAAGAGGAGGATACAATTGGCTGAAATTGAGTTTTGAACCTGACAAATCGTTTGCCACTTGAATTATAAATGAGCTGTATTCATGCAATCTGCAATTAGTGCCAAATTAATCATTAAGCAAGGTTAGGACAGCAATGAACTGGTTTAATCACCTACCATCTGCTTGCCTGCCATAGCTGATTGGTGTGGTACACATGGAGGACTGGGATTCAGACCACCAGTCTTCATTGTCCTCATGCAGCAAGAGAGAAAATATAGATACTTATGTCTTTTTATTACAGAACTGTTCTTCCATTCTTGTCTGCAAGGGACTGATTAGAAGACCAGAGAAAGTAAATTTGAAAGACAGCCAGCTCTTCTTCAGATGTAAATAAATGAGTAGTGCAATGGTCTGAGAAAATCACCGGTTTGCGGTCTGCTCACTCTGTACCCCAGGTGGTTTCTTCATGTTTGTTTGCTTATTTGGTTTTGTTTTTGTTTTGTTTTGTTTTGTTTTTTTAATTTGAGGAAAAAGAGGCTATTGTCCTTTAAATAGTTTGTGCTACACTGGATTATCCCGTATGAGGGACACTTACAGATACACAGAAATGGCTGGACCTACAATCCTTGAAAGTTAACACCCAGAGGTTGAAGAGACTGAAGTACTTCCCAAATTTGTAATTTTATTTAAGCTGTAAATACCTTCACACCTATCATTGCTTTTTATTTCACAGAAACTTTTCAATGTATTCAGACTCTACTGTCTTACATTTGCAAGGTTAGAAACTAAGGAGAATTGTTAATCTCATTTTGCTGTGTCCTCACAACACTAAGACTGGGTTACAGTCCAAGTCCTGTTCATGTTCCCATTGTACTTCAGGTTTTATGCTCCCTGTTATCAGTAACTAAACCAGGTGAATGGCTCCATGGTTGGGGTACTGCCATACTAAATGAAAGATAAACTTTCTGACCAAGACATGTTGTTACAGCTTCCTGTATGAGTGCAGAAAGGCACTTGGCTTCTCTGTAGGTGAATTCCCTTACTGTAAGATGAGGTTCAATAGGGCATCTTAACCTCAGAGGAATGTTGTCAAGACAACTACTTGCAGATTTTCAAGGTGATATTACAGCAACAGATGCCATGTGAGTAACTAAGTCCTGCTGTACCATCAATGTCTTTTGATGCCTGCAGTTCTTGTGTTCAAAGTAATGATCTTTTCACTCTTGCTGGGAAAACTATTAAACTTCATTATCTTTAGTCTCCTATTGTAGGTGCTTGCCTTATGAGCATCCCGTGAGAGGTAATGAGGAGCTTTGTTTTGTAAGCAAAACTGCACAGCCACTTAAAGTTTGTTTGTCTACGCTAACTCCAGTTCAGCTGCAAAAGGTGGTTTCATCAAGCAAACAGTGCAAGCTGAGGAGGAAGCAAGTAGATAAAAGAAGTGGAATGAGGAGTTATGTACATAGGACAAGGACAAAACTGAAAGCCTACAATGAATTCAGTAAGATCCTAAAGCAAACTTTCAGCCAAATCAACTAAAATAAACAGGTATCAGTATGATACATGACTGCATTTTGAAAACTGAACTCTTAAGGAAAATCAGTAGGAAGCCTTTATGGTGAACAGCTAATTTGATCCTGAAAACTGCCTCTGGTAACTATTTCACAGAAAGGCTGTTTTGTTAGTCTTCCTTCCTAGCTAGCAGCTGAGGCCACTTAATGAAACCTTTTATTTGTAGAAATTATGTTCTTCCAGACTTTCTGGATTTATGTGCTGCTCTGCCAAATACCTGGATGGACTTAAATTTTTATTTTTCCTTTTGGCATTATAGCACAGTATTCTAGATAATCAGAAAAATAGTAAAGGAGGATTTCTATAACGACTTTACAGAATACTTCTTTTTTTAAAGCTACTTAGTCTGTTTTGGTCTGAGTCTTGAACTTGTGATTTACCAAAAATCCTTTAGCCAACAGTGGGAGTTTTGGTGATGCAAAGACTCGGAGCTGGAATTTGATTCTTTCAGCAGCTTTGTAAAATTGGAATGAGAGTCTGGATAAAAAATAATATCCTTGGTCCTTCTGTCATTACGTGAGGAAGCCATAGTCTCTCTTCAGAGCCTGTTTCTGTCTATAGTATGCTTCCTAATGTCTCATCTTTTAAAGTCTAAAATAAACAACAATTTTGGAGAAAATAGTATTTATATTGTGAATAACAATTATCCTTGGATGGGTTGGTTTGAAGTAAGATGTGCTTCTTGTAGCTAAGTCATAATGTTGCCTTAGGACTGTGTTTGTGTTGATTATAATTGGATTGCCAATTGCTGCCAGGTCATACTTAGTGCATCACTAAAAACCAGATTTCTGTTAATTTACTCTTGTACCTGGCTCAGAATCAAGATTTCTGATGATTTATTCATTTCTTCAGTCACACTTGGCCCATACAGGGTTTCTCATGTAATGCATACAGTTTTCCATAATGAAATCCCTTCTCTCCAAAGAATTTCTGAATACATCATCTTTGGAATCACTGCTCTTTCTCCTCTTTGTACCAGTTCATTCTCCTCAGTCAATCTGTATTTTCATTCCTTGTGTTTGTGACCACAGTTGGAATTTATTTCTGTGACATCTTAATCCATGATTTCTTCTAAAAGATTCACCACATCATTGCTCTGCTTCTCTCACTCTTGTTTCTGTACCCCAGTGAATGCTGTAGGATCATGTGGCATTTCCTTCAAGACTTTCTATAAAACTGCATCTCGTTCTGTAACACTGCATCTTGTTCTAAAAATGTACAAGAAATGCTCTCTCCATGAACTTTTTTTAGTCCTTACTTTACTCTCCAGGTTGTATCTTGGCACATACATCTTTTTATGATCTCTGTGTATCTGTGAAAGTCTCATAAATAGAAAGTGAACTAGAGGAAGATAACATAGCCCCAAGCTAGTAGAGTAAAGCTATCATGGTTTGAGTCCAGCTGGCAACTAAGTACCTCGCAGCCACTCACTCACCCTATCTTTCCCAGTGGAATGGGGAGGAGAATCTAAAACAAGGTTAAAACCATGGTTTGAGATAGGAACAGTTTAAGACTTGAAATAAAAGTAAAATATAACAATAAATAGAGGAAGAAATACATCCCCCCAAAAAAAACCCCAAAAAACAGACAAAAAAACCATAACCAAACAACAACACAACATCATCAACAACAACAACAAAAAGACACCTTAAAAAAACAAAACAAAACCAAAAAACAAAACCCCCCACAAAAAAAAACCCAAAAACCAAAACAAGCCCCCAAACCCCAAGTGCTGCACAATTCAATGTCTCACCAGCCACTGACCGATACCCAGTCCAACCCAAGCAGTGATCTGGGCCTTCCAGATAACTCCCCCTAGTTTATATACTGGGCATGATATGCTGTGGTATGGAATACCCCTTTGGCTAGTTTGGGTCAGGTGTCCTGTCTCTGCTTCCTCCTGGCTTCTTGTTGCCCTCCTCACTGGCAGAGCGTGAGAGACTGAAAAGTCCTTGATCAGAGCAAGCAGTACTGGGCAACAACTAAAACATCAGTGTGTTATCAGCACTGTTCTCAGACTACAGCCAAAACACAGCACTGCACCAGCTACTAAGAAGAAAATTGACTCTATCCCAGCCAAAACGAGGACAAAACCATAACACCAAAGCAATGGAGTATTGTGGATACAATGTGGTAGGAGCTGAAATTGAAAAACATCAACTCCAGTGCACATTAAAGTTTGTAGGGACAATTAACATATTTTATTACAGCAGGGAATGGTTGGAAAGCTAAACAGAGGCACATAAACTCTTCCACAAGTGTATGTTTTTTAAAAACTTTCCATTTTCTTTCAGAAATAGTCTAATTTTATCTAATACTACCACACCATTATAAATCTTGCTTTACTGAGATTCTTAGATTACCATACAAATGCTGTAGCAGGCAAGACTACAACAGAATACTGTTGGCATGTGAGAATTCTCTAATATCTGGAATCATAAATCAATTTCAGCCAAGAGATAAGGCATGCCAATCTTTGACCATTTGTAAGAGTGCTAGTAGTTGTGATTCATTACTCAAAGCAAAATCTTGTCTGTCACAGAGGGCAGACTCACAGTGTTGAACACAAGAGCAAAACTAAATATTTCTTCTATCTAGGAATTATAATGGTGCTTACTAGGAATACTTAGAAGGATTCCTTTTTTCAAGTGACTTGCTATAGGTAAAGACTGCTGTTTCCATTGGTAGTACTCACATTTTTTTGTGCAGGAGTGACTTCCATTGCTCCAGTCAGAGTTTATGATAAAGCTGCCCTCCTGCAGCTTAATGTGCCTTACTTAAAGTGTATCTATTCCGTAATTGCATGAAATGATATCCATCATGTAAGAAAAGAATATGCAGTTACCATTCCTAGTACTCCTTAGTGAGACCATTAGCACCCATCCACTTTTTATCTGTTTGCACATCCTAGCTTGTATTGCTAGTTCTTTTCCCCTACCATGCTGGCTTCAAAGAGCTATAATACAGTTTCTTGGCAAAAATATTAAGGCATTGGCATGTTTTCACTGTGTGGCATTTCAGTCTTTCTGGTTTAGTCTGTATGGCTGTATATTTCTTCCCCATGATTTGCTCTTTGGTGTAGTAAAGGTATTCTTTGGCAGATATACAGATCTCAAGATTATCCTTTGGGTGAAGAGGAACTTTATCAGATAAAGGTTTAAACTGTCTTCATCTGCTTTTGTTAGTGTGGAGGCAGCTATTTGTGGTCATTTTTTCATGGAGGTCCATTGAAATGTCAAAGGTATGTGAAACATCTCTTTACGACTTATGTAAGCTCACCATAAGCAGCTGGGAAAAATTGAAATTTGATTTGATGTTACTCTTCGAGTGTGATACTTGACTATTGTACTGCTTAGTTATGCTGCTTAACCCAGAGGATAAAAGCATCCTTGTGTCCTTTCCACAGGGTGCTGTCCTTCAGGAACAGACTGCTCCAATGTGGATCCCCAGCAAGTCTTCCCAGCAAACCTGCTCCAGCGTGGACTCTTCACTCCACGGGGCCACAGGTCCTGCCAGGAGCCTGCTCCAGCACTGTCTTTCCACAGGTTCACGGCCTCCTTTTCACATCTTTCTGCTCCATTGTGGACTTCCCTGGTCTGCAGGTGGATGTTTGGTCCACTGTTGACCTCCACAGGCTGCAGGGGCACGGTCTGCACCATGGGCTGCATGGGAATCTGCTACGGTGCCTGGAGCACCACCTCCTCCTTCTTCACTGACCTTTGTGCCTGCAGGGCTGTTTGTGTCACATATTGTCTCTCCTCTCTCCAGTTGCTGTTGCACAGGTGGGGTTTCTTTACCCATCTTAAACATGTTACCCCAAAGGCACTACCACCATTGTGGATGGGCTCAGCCTCAACCAGTGGTGGGTCCATTTTGGAGCCATCTGGCATTAGCTCCACCAGACATTGGGGAAGCTTCTGGCAGCTCCTCACAGAAGCCACCCTTGTATCCTCCTCACTACAAAAAACCTTGCCATGCAAACCCAATACAAATTTCTTCTAGGTTGGGTTTTGTTTTGTTTTGTTTTGTGGGGTTTTGTTGTGTTTGTTTGGCTTTTGTTTGTTTCTGTGTGGTTTTGTTTGGTTGGTTTGGTTTGGGATTTTTATGTGTAGATGTGTTTTATATCACGTTTTCCATATTTTGGTTCTTTATGCTAGCCCTGAAAAACTTAGCAAGAAAAGCAGTAAAGACCCAATGAGCAATTCCTTGAAAATAAGGGAAGTAGCTGAAAATCAAGGAAACGTCTTTTCAAAAGGAGTGACAAAGTTCATCGTTTAATGACAATGGTAAAGGTTTAATAAATACTAGTTTCTTAGCAAAACTTCAGAAGGCAGAAAATTGCATTGATTTATGACATGTTTTGATGCTAAATATGAAATAGAAAGTAGGTATTTCTGTCCTGTCACCTTTCTGAAATTTTAAAGCAAAGTAATAATTTTATTTTTTTTTTTAAACATTAACATTTTTCTCATCATCATCAAAACATAGCAAGGTGAAGTAAGAGGCAGAACTATAGATTTAATAAAGGACTGGAACAAACTGGGATGAAAACCCATCAAATGCCATGCTGAATCTTGTGGCCTAGTGGAAGCTGAACTGCTTTGGCTGTGCCCATGCAAATAACCCAGCTATGACAGGAAATGGAAATGCATGGTAAGGATAATTTAAGTTATATGGAGTTGCATAAGAACAATTATAGTCAAATTCCCATTGTGGGGTGCGGGGGAAGAATGATAGTAAGTTAGTTACAGCACAATTCAGCAAGGAGCATCAGGATGTGTAAAACTATGGTTCACAAGAGGCAATGGAACAAATCGCTTCCTTTCAGTAAGATACATGTTTGTTTACCTTGTGGAACGAGTTTGTACGAAGTGCTGGAATGCCACGAACAAAATGTGTAAATCTCAGTAGAATGAATTAAGGGATGACATAAATATCTTTTAAAGGTTAGGTTTCTTGTCACCTGCAAACAAAAATCAGCCTATTTATCTGTGTAGTAGGTCTTTAGTTTGTCAGCATCTTGATTGCTGTAGTCAGACTATAATTGCTACTCTGTGAACTTTGCAATTAGCTGCTATGTTCATTTGGGTATTTTGAGAAGGAAAGCTGATATGAAAACCAATTATGATTTCCCTAGATAATGGACATTTTTATACCAGTTTTTTTTCCCCACCAGTTTGACAGAGTGCATTGTTAATATAAAGAAAGTTCCAGAACTGCATAAAAAACCCAGTCTGTCAGGCATTTACTCAAATCTAAAATAACATTCATTTAGAACTCCCACTCTGCTGAACCAAGACTTCATAAATTACCCCATAAAGCTGGTAGTGGCTCATTTTCTAGCTAAAGATAGGTAATGGACTCTTACATGTGCAAGTGATAAGAAAAGTTTCTTTACTTTGTGGATAAAACAGGAAATTTGTTTTGACTGTATTCAGAGAAAACTATTATAGGGTTTATCTACTTTTCAGTCAAGAAGATGCTAATTCCTACCTTATTCCAGATATATACTGGGATACTTTCACCTCTTTTAGATTGTTTTTTCAGCTAAGCCTATTCTCTCCCTTTGTCACTGCCAACAAGATCAATATGCAAGTTAAAAATTTAAGATATGTTTCACAAAAGGAATTTGTATTGTTTTGTTTTTAAATCACAGTTGGAATTCGTGCCATATATGCAAGAGAAAGCAAAGAGTATTTAAGGCATGATGTATTTTCTCTGAGTAACATTTTTTTTCCCACAGGTGATTCAGATGCCATGTTCTGTCATTTAATAACTCTGTGGATGGACAGAGGAAACCCTCAGAGAGCTGTGAGTTAGGTGGTGTATGCCCCTGCATATGTGTCCCCAGAACTGTATCAGAACATGTAGCTGCAGAAAAGAGGGAGGAGTGCTAGACCTTTCTTGAAATGGTTAAACTGCTTTGTATATAAATCACTTTGTACCAGGAGATCTGAGTGTAGAATTCAGCTCCCAGTATAAGGCACACATGTTTACATCCTTCCAATGCTTTTGCTTAGACTGCATTGTTTAATGTTATCCAATCACTTTGTCAGAACAACCATTGTAGGTTATTCTTAACAGCTTCCATTTGAAAGTTCTTGGCAGTGGTTAAATTGGTAATCTTCATAGTTTTCATAAATCTTTATGTTGATAAATAACACGTATCTGTATGCTTGAATTTGAATTATGAAGAGACCTGAAATGCAGGTCTCCTTCAAAAGGGTAATTTCCAAAGTATATACAACAGTGTAGAGCAATTTTTATATTGTCTTTGCAATACTTATTTATTCTTCTGGGGAGACTTGGAGCCTTAGAGATATAATGGTGTATCCACTATTTTTAGTTTGATCCTGCAGTTCCTTCATGCACATGTATTCCATGCATGCTAATTTCATAAATATGAGTTATAAAAATATATTTGGTAGAACTTGAGCAATATCTGTCTGCTAAAAGCCTTGTGTTCATAGAAATACCCTTTTCTACCTAAAAACATATATGTGAGATATGTTTAATACCATACTTGAACATGCAAAATTTCTTTCTTTACATGCATCTTCATGTAACAGTTTTCTACTGCATATTCTTGGAGCATAAGATTCCTGAACTTCTGCCTAATAAGTCTTCCTGATTTTGATTTTTAATAAGCTCTTGTCCTACAGGTATTTCTTTCCATTTGTTCTGCAAGTCTAGGCAAATACATATTCAACCCAGAATTTAGCACCTGATATTTCCAGGTTTTAGAATTCGCTGTATGCCCAGAGTGAATGGAGAAATGTTCAAGTCCAAAAATAAACCCTACATGGAATTTTTATCTTAGTTTCTGAGTATGTCTATACTCTGGTAGAAAAAAATTATTCTTCAAATAAAAATATCATCAGTGTTCTTACTGTCATTCATCCTAAACTCAGTGGTAAATAGCTGTGGTTTTGCATACTTTCCAGGGAAAGTATAAAAGGCCTGCTGTTCTCTGAAGTGTCAGCTTCCTTGGATTAGCCTGTTGCAGTACAAGTAATGAACAGATGTGCTATTCATGGATGTTGTGTATAAGAACTAACGGAGGGTATGAAATACTGAATGTATTTCATTCTTTAAGTAGTGCCAGTAATATTCAAAAGAAGAGTACTTGAGCGAGATTATTTGACAGGGGTGTCTTACTGAGCCTGGTTAGTAAAATATGAGTAACATATGAACTCTCTAAAGTGACACAATTAGTGGGAGAGAAAACCTAGTTGTGGAGGCAAGAACTGAGCACAGTCTTATTTGCTGCACAGCACTCCTGATTCCAGCAGGAATGTTAGTGCTGGACTGAGGCCAGATTCTGCCAGTGAGAATTGCAGCAACTGGGATAGCATAAATTAATCTTGGGCCTAGTGACCTAAGTTTGGCTTTTTAAATCTCCTGTTTCTTTTGCATGAAAATGTGTAAAAGAGTTGTGTATTTTTTCTGGCACTGTATACGTAGTTCAGCAATAACGATGCATATTTCTCCTCTACATCACTGTACCCAGAACATATCTGTTTGATAATGTGCCTTACTTCACTATGCTGTAATATTCTTAATACAGTACTATCAAAGATAATGACATGTATGTATTCTCTCTTTGTTCTAGCAATAATAGTATCCCTTATGAATATAAAGGAGCAGAGGGAATGCAATATCTTTTAAATAAAAATTGCTCATTGTATACTATAAAAATATAAAGCTGAATGAAACGCTGCAGTATTCATCTGTAAATACTCAAAGCTTGGTTTTTGCTTTTAAATCAGTTAAAAATTGGATCACATAAGACCTCTGAGTTAGATTGAATTGCATGTAGTTACGTGATCCCTATCACATTAGAATGGATTTTAAAAGGTCCAAAAAAGCTATCCTGCTGCTCTCCTCATTGGTGTTATGTGTATACTAGGTGTGTATCCTCTCATCCACCACAGTTTATTTGTCTTTGTTCAAGAATATGTTTTCGCTGCTACAAAAGGAAAGAATAATAATGATCAAAACGGCATACCAAAGTGATTGGTTTGTCTTCATACTCAAGTATCCACTGAATTTTTCAGCTTCACAGCCATGAGACGATGACCAGAAAATGCATCTGAAACTTTGGAAGAAAGGTAAAAGCAAGGTAAGCAATTTTTTTTTCTTTTGGCCCCAAGCCCTTGAAACATCTCAAAAAGAAATAAAAAGAGTGTTCAGGTCCTGCAGATAAATAAAAACCACATCAGTTCTTGGAGAATGAAGTGACTGAATTCTGGAAAACGCCTCTAGAATGAAATGTTACTGAAGTAGGGATAAGTCTGGGTGTTTCCAATAATTCAAAAAGTATACCTATGATCTCTCTTCTGTTTTTATGGCACTGTACATGTGTTTGGGACTAAACAATGACAAGGGTTTGATCCCTGTCTTTAGTATGCTCCTGTGCCAGGCTGCAGACTAATCTGGCTTTTGGTAATGGCAATGAATTTGAGGAACACTTTTAAATTGTGTCCAGGAGTATCAAAATTCTGGAGTGCTCTTGTGATGACAGCACTTTATATTTTAATAGTGTTTGGGATGACATTAGGAGTTTCTATATGTCTTTTACCTTATATTGACTATGGAACCTGAAGGATTGTGATCATTGAAAAACTGGTTAGATATAGCTGCCATCTATACAATTCACAGTACTTTTGGCAACATCTTTATGAACCAGCATTCAGTATGTTTATTTGGTTGATCTCTCATTCTCCCTTGTATAATCATATGTCACCCACTGAAATGAATGCGATTGAGAGTATGAGCGCTAACTGGTGTAGGCAGTAGAGACAGAAAGGTTACAATAATCTGGATTATGCTACCAGGGATCTGAAGGGGAACGGTCACTGAGCTCTCTCAGTTTATATCTCAGGACTAGTCTGAGATATAGTCTCAGGACTGTGGAGAAGGAGTGGACCCGGGCAATGAAAAAAATGCCCAGCCTACTTGTTGCACGTATTGAATTAGCCTCCAGTTGCAAACACCTTGAGGCAAAGTGTCTGGGGTGAGTGTGACTCTTGATTTCTCCTTGCTGTGATCTTATCAATAGGGCTCTAAAGTGCCTAGACCCTGCTTTTATTTCCCCATGTTATGTAGGAATGCTTACACTTAGTTTTTCAGATGGCAGAATTGTAGCTGTGATACCGAAAACAGCTGAGCTGCGTTTTCTTGGTGCTTGATAACAGATAGTTGACTTAGTCCCAGTCTGGATTTTCTAGGCACAGAAGGAACAGCCAGGTTACACACTGCTTATGTTAAAGCACAAACACGCTTGTGTTAAAGCACAAACAGGCTTGTGTTAAAGCCTCTTATGGATAGGCAGAAGGAGCAAAGAGGTGACATCTCTGGAAGAAGTGTTAAAGCTCTAAAGAATACACAGTGGTACTCTGTTCATAAACTAGGTCCTATATTCAGTTTAGGTACAGAATTAGGAGTGAAAGTTAATTTGAATTAATTTGCAAGACCACTGCAGCTAGCAGGGCATTGGGCAGGAGCAGAAGGAATTGCTATCCTGGTTGCTTGTACTGTTGGAGGGTCAGGGTCGAGCGAAGCAGCAGGGTGGAGGTGGGAGCCGCCTTCTCCTTATTCTGGGAAACTTGACATGCGCTTAGGTTTGAAATTCCCAGAGCCACTGCAACAATGTAATCAGTCGTTTCAATACCGAAGGATGGATCCCAAAAGGACGAGTGCCAGGGGCGAAGCGGGGCAGGGGCCGAGCAGCGGGGCAGCGGCGCACTGCGGGGCGGCAGCCGCT